>KQ996412.1:383998-412393 GCA_001598015.1 Dorcoceras hygrometricum
AATTCAGCAGTTGCTTTATTCATTTTAAGTACTATTAATTTTAGCTGGTATTAGTCTTGCGACTGGTACTATTCATTTCGACTGGTTTTTCTCTCAATCAGTTCCAGTTCAACGATATGTTTCCAAAGTCGAATCCATACTCAGTAAAGTTTTAAAATGGGAAGCAAATGTTTTAAATGATGGAACCCGATGTTTTACAGAAATGTTTAAAGAAAGATTGTTAAGGAACGAAAGATGTTTTAGATTATGGCATAGATAGTTAAGGTCACCAAGGAGAAGGGTGAGCAGTTGTCTAGATGTCGACTGCCCTTTCATATGAGCTATATGTTAAACTGATATCGGGAGTCATTTTGATCAAAGTGCAAATTGGACCACATAGAACTTATATGCCATGATCAACTGAAAATGAAATTGAAAGAAATGAGAAGCTGGGTTATCATCCCCTGTTTCTGCCATTGAATGTTTACTGAAATGTTTACGAAAATGACATTGTATATTGAAGTTCCTTAACACATGATTTGCACAGATGTCTGCCTGCGTTTTATGAAGTTGTTACTACTCAGATTTTACTTGCTGAGCCTTTAGGCTCACTAGCTTTTAAAATGGTGCAGGTACGACAACTGGTGGAGGAACAGCAGGTGAAACTTGAAATCAGCAGATGGGTGGCGTTGTGTTTATCCAAGGCCTACGTTTTCCGTGTCTAAGTTGTATCGTTTTGATTAAGTGTACTGTATTAAATCAGTAGCAATGGTTGTATATTTACATAGAATAACAGCTGTTGTAAACCGCAATTGCAAAGTTATATGAAATACTCTGTTTTCCGCAAATGTTTTAGCAGTAGCGCGCGAACCTAAGTACCTGCTGATCTTCGAATTTGTCTTGTGTTTTGTTTCCTTTGAGTTATAAGAAATGCAGCTTATAACAAATTATCTTTTAGCCCTTCTTTTATTCGAAAATTTTTATTCACCCAAATTCTCGTGGCCCCGTTGGGTTCGGGCGTCACAGTTAATCTCCTGAGATGCTTCTCCTTTGTTGTACCAGCTTGGGTGTCCCTTCACTGTTCCAGTTTGGATGTCCTGTGCTGCTCCAACTTAGGCGTCCCCTACTGTTCCAGCTTTGACATCTCCTTAATAGCTTGCAGCTCTTCGTCCAGTCTGATCTGCTACAATACTTGTCCAGCTTGGACCTATGGAGACTGATCGAGTACACACTACTTTTGTAAATTCTTCTTCTTCTTCAGGGTTCACCTCGAGCTCGTCAAACTTCTCACAGATTCTTCCTCATATCCATCTTCATCTTCCACAATAAACTCATCTCTCGTAAGCATCCAGCTTGACTTACGTCCCTGATCTGGTCTTCTTCTATCCGAGTTGGTTTATCCTTAATCAGCTTGGATATCTTCTACGCTACTCTGGGACTACACATCAATCTTAAATCGTTAGTGAGATAATAGCAGGTTTTGTGTTAATCAAAATTAAGATTCTGATCTATAAAAGTAGATCCAACACAAAGCATCAAATTTGGGATTCAAGATAATTTTATTTGTCAATTTGAGTACTCAACTTTGTAATCATAAAATACTATTTAAGTTGTCACTACAAATTGAGTCATATTATTTTAATATTTAAAAGATACATACTCCCTATTAACCATGAAATATCAGTAAAATTTATTTTGAAAAAAAAATGTCATGTTTGATATATAATTTGATCCATAATACTTATTTTGAAATAAATGTAAGTATATCGTTATTATTTCTTGAATGCGAAGAAGCACGATGAATGGATACCGACAAGTATAATGGATAATAGGCAATAATTATGTATAATATTAATAAGTATAACTTTAAATTAAGCATCCTCCCATTATTATTTCATAATATCAATAACTGTTATAAAATAATAGATAGTTATAAGTCTAATGCATTATTACCTATTATGGATAAATAAGAAAACTAATAAGTATAACAAACAATTATCAATTAGCATTAACAATGAAAATTAGACATATTATCTATTTAAGTATCTTGTTGTATTCAATGATTACCGATCAATATAAAGTAAAGTATTATTAATAATTAATAAGAAAAAGTATAATGGAAGGATACTAACAAGTATGATTGATGCTCATCATTAATGAATAATATTATAATAATGAGTATAAAGAAAGAATGCTAATAAATATAATGATAATTATCAATAAATATTAGGAATGCCGAATGCATGCTAACATATATAATATCAAATTAAGATTTTAGGAAGCGCTTCCACCGTTGAAATGCTATAGAATATTTGTGAACAAATTCTTGAACTATAATAAAGTAATAGTATTTGTATATCTTTGTGATGTTGTATAATTTATAATACAAATTTAGAAGTAGAAAAAATTATCACAACTATTGCTTCTATCATTTTACACATAACAGAGAATTTGAAGTATAAGCAGAAATTGAAGCAATATTCACACATACTCTAAAACACTAATGCCTTGTTAAATATACGAAGATCTTTGAAAACACTTCAAAGCACTTTCATGATGGAAGTGCGTCTTATAAGCTTGTGCAAACACTCCCTAAGTATCATATTATTGTTTTATAGTACTATTAAATGAATGAAATACTAGTTAGTATAAATATCAAATTAAGTATCCTATTATTTCATTAATACCGGTAACTACTAATTGTATGATAGATAAATACTAATAGTATTGTAAATGAATATTAATGCATAAGTTTTAAAGAAAATATTAAGGATCCGTGGACAAACGTTTTAAAATATTTTTATAAAAGTGTTTTTAAAAAAATTCTTATAAAATGTTTGAAAGTTTTTTTAAAGGTAAGATATGTTCGGACAACTATTTTATAAAAATATTTTTAAATTAAAAGTGTTTAGATAATTATTTTAGAAAACAATTTATAATTAAGAAATAGTATTAAAATAGCATTCAAATAATTAATCTAATAAAAAATTTAATTGATCATTCGTATAAAGTTTACCTATATTTTGTATTCTAAAAACATTATAAAACATCTTTCACTTGTTCTTCAAAAAGTGTACTTCAAAACTAGTTTTTTAAAAATAT
Organism: Dorcoceras hygrometricum; assembly: GCA_001598015.1. NCBI lineage: Eukaryota > Viridiplantae > Streptophyta > Magnoliopsida > Lamiales > Gesneriaceae > Dorcoceras > Dorcoceras hygrometricum. The sequence goes on from KQ996412.1 coordinate 387,080, forward strand.
TTTTCAAAAACGTTTTATAAAATTCTTATTCAAACACATATTTTAAGTTTTTTAACTTTAAAAACACTAAAAACGTTTTTGAAAAATTTTCTAAACGAAGCATAATTGACTTCATGGTGACTCTAGAAGGTTAATTATATTTTCCTTGCAAAGTGAAACTATAAGTGGTCAAATTAGATACCTGGTACCCAATTTATGTAGTTTATATGTTAAAATTGAGTACCGATTTATGTTATATGGTATTTTTAAGAAACATATTCTTTTTATATATTAAGTCACATGAATGATAATGTATTAAAGTTATAATCATCTTCGATGGAAAAACAACATAATTTATTTTTTTATAGGTATTAGAAGATTAATTGTATTTTTACCCAATTTAGATCAAGGAGGCCAAATCAGATTATTTGCATCCCAATTTAGGTATTTTATATGTTAATTTTTCTAGTAATTATTTGTATTTTAAGTTAAGTGAGAAAAATATGTTTATTGTACATTTAAATCACATGATAGGAGACAACATATTTGCATACCCATAGAGGACCAAAAAATAAAAACTAAAATTAAAATTAAATACCAGAAACAAAAGAAATAAATTAATTTGTTAAAATTTCAAATATAACAACTAAATATGGTTGCTCCAAATTTTTACTAGAATTATAATACATTTAAACTCTATTTTTGGTTATCAAAACTTGAATATCCAATATTCGTGATTATAAAATCGAGGATGATTCAGGAATGCTCGGCGCGTTAGCTCCAACTCATTAATATCTTGACCATGGTATTTTCTTACAAAACGATAATGTAATTGAATCCCAAATCGTAGTAATATTGACAGAGCTAATACTATTTGTTATCAGGATTCAATTATTTTTAACTGACACCTCAGGTTCCCTATCGCATTTCAATGCTACATTTAGATTTAAGATAATCAGCGCTGAGATACTAGATATGATCGTACATTGCTTATCGTGACATCTCAGATACAAACTTGTCATGGATTGGGCACAAGATTTTACTTTGAATGGCTGGGGCACGCCAGGCCCATGCATTAGTGTAACACAAAGGCGACGCGCAAAAGCCCAGGCAGCAAGCTACCTTATGGGCCTTCCCCCTTCAAAAATAAATTTAATATCGTGTGGATCATTGACCCACGTATCAGATATTAAACTGATAAGAACAGATACTACACTTGATCTTAGCCAAAAGGCCGAGAAAGGTATGCTTTACCATGTCAACTGACTTCTGTTTATATAGTAATACGTTTCAGCCTGATCTTACATTATTCGATGTGGGAGAGTGCAAAGTGTTATCCAGGGTCGAGGTCGACACTCTTCATGAACTATGGACCCGGCCACGGTCCGGTTCCGGGCCGGTTCTCGGTCGGAATCGGCGGTTCCGGGTCCGTAAATCCCGGAATCGGAACCGGAACCGTGAGAACCGGTTCCGGTCCGGGTCCGGAACCGGCGGTTCCGGGCCGGTTCCGGTCCGGTTTTCGATTTTTCTTTTTATATATATATTTTTTTCGAATTTCGTATGAATTTAAAAAAAAATTAAAATTCGATTTTTAAAACGAAAAAAAATGATCTAATTTCAAATTTTTTTCTTTTTTCAAATTTGATTTTTTAAATTCAAATTTTGAAATTCAAAATTTGAATTTATTTTTGTTATTTTAATTTTAATTTTAATTAATTACAATTTTAATTTAAATTTTAAATTTTAAAATCGAGTTTTAATTTGTGTTTGAATTCGAATTTAAATGTAAAAGAATAATAATTGAGATTTGAATTTGAAATTTGAAATGTAAATACTTTTAAAAAATAAATGTTATTAAATAACAAAACAAATAAGTTGAAATTACAATAGAAAGTAAAAAATACAAATTAGAAAGTTAAAATACAAATAACTTGACTAATCACATTCACTAGTGCCTCCTCCTCTAGATGTTGTTCCAGAAGTGCCCTCGGTGTCTTCGTCGTCGTTTGTCTCGTCTTGGTCTTGTGTTCTTGAGGCAGTTCTCGACCAATCGTTAAGAAGACATTGGGCTTCCAAATTCTCCGGCCTAATTGTAGATCTCCTCTCGTCCAGCGTGTTTCCTCCCATGCTAAAGGCTTGCTCCACCGCAACCGTTGAAACAGGACAAGCAAGAATCTCCTTTGCCATTAAAGAAAAAATGGGATATACTTGTTTCTTTTGAGCTCAATACTACACGTGTTGGCACTTGCATTATCAAAAGAAATTGAAAAAATTTTGGAAGTTAAACCATATTCTTCTAAAATAATAAACATCAGATGAGAAATATTTTGTGCAGTGTGTGGATCATTGAAACAACGATATGCAAGCAAACGTTTTTGTATGTTCCATGCATTATCAATCCAGTGACAAGTAATTCCCATGTAAGAGCAAGATTGCCAATGGTCACTCCAAATATCATAGCACAGAGAAACTTTGTTATCTAAACTAGCAAATTCTTTAATTAATTCCTTCTTTTGTGTAGCTACCAATTTGTGAATTGTGCGTTTAAGTGTGTTACGTGGGATGCGCCTAATTGCAGGATTAGCACTAGATGAAAGCCAGTTTTGGAAAGATAATTTATCACCAAAGCTAAAAGAAAGTTGTTCTACAGCTACAAATCTAGCAGTTTCATCTCTAAAATCAGATTCAGAAAATTTAAAAAGTTGAGATTCGTTACCAGATTGTGATGAAAATGTAGGTATTTGACTTTGAGATCTAGAAATACCGATTTCCACCGGATGATTCTTCTCTATGTGCCGGATCAGGGTGCCGTATCCTCCTCCATGTTGCCATCTGTAGGCTTTTGAACAATATTTGCAAATAGCTTGTAGATCACCAGAGGGAAGTGTCACCTTATCAAAGTGCTTGATAAAGATGTCGGATTTTTGTGACCTCCCACCCATCGGTACCGTAGGCGCCGACGGTATCGATGTGCTACCTTGTGTGCCTTGAGATTGTTGATAATGTGGTTGGACATCAACATCTTGAAGAGTATTTTCATCACCGTCGTCGAATAGGAAATCAAGATCTTGGTTGTTTAATGGAGAAAAATTTCTCGCAGGGAGAACAATAGATTTTCCCTTGCCCCCACCACGACGACTTGATTCCGCCATTTGATAGTATAGAAAAAGATTGAGAGATAGAATATGAGATAGAAAGAAAAATTATTGAGAGATAGATGATTTAGATATAGAAAATGATTGAGATATATAGAAGAAGATTGAGATATATAGATAAGATTGAGAGAAGAGATTAGAGATTGGTGTGAAATGAAGTGAAGGGGATAAGGGGTATTTATAGGTAAAATTTTTATTTTATTTTATTTTTTTTTAATTTCCCAACGGTAGACCCGGCGGGTCGGCCCGGTTTGGCCCGGCGGGTTGGGCCCGTGATTCCGCCATTTGATAGTATAGAAAAAGATTGAGAGATAGAATATGAGATAGAAAGAAAAATTATTGAGAGATAGATGATTTAGATATAGAAAATGATTGAGATATATAGAAGAAGATTGAGATATATAGATAAGATTGAGAGAAGAGATTAGAGATTGGTGTGAAATGAAGTGAAGGGGATAAGGGGTATTTATAGGTAAAATTTTTATTTTATTTTATTTTTTTTTAATTTCCCAACGGTAGGCCTGGCGGGTCGGCCCGGTTTGGCCCGCCGGGTCGACCGTTAACACGTTTTTCGAAGTTTTTTTTTTTAATTATGTAACGGTCGGCCGACCGGGTCTGACCCAGCCCGGACTGGCGGGTAGACCGTTACATGCAGATTTCAGGTTTTTTTTTTTTTTTAATAATTTTGCGGAACAGCCGGGCCGGTTCCGGTTCGACGGGTCGGCCAAATCGACCGGAACCGGCCCATTTTTGGCCGGTTCCGGTCCGGGTCCGGGTCTAAACCCGTTGACCACGGGCCGGTTCCGGTTCGGGTCCGGGTCCGACCCGAACCGTGGCCAGGTCTAAATTGAACTGTATCCGTCGATTTTTTCGGTTTGTTAATCTCAATAAAAAAATTAATTGCTTTTCACTAGGAAAATAAGTATGGATTTTTGGTTTGAATAATAATAATATACAGTTGACGATTCTCCACATTCAGTGCATCTCTCGATCATGGAGGTTGCATCGTCTGCAAGCGGATTCCTCTCTCTTCGGCACTGTTCATCAGGTGCTGCCTTATTTACTGCATTTCATCTGTGGAAGAATTTTCTTCGAGTTGGATGGAATTCAATCTTGCGTTCTGATTTGGGCCGTGAAATGAGTTTTTATGCTAATTTTACTACGAATTGATTTCTGGGATTCGATTAAATTAAGATGATTTCCCCGTTGGATGAACTTTGTACTTGTATGGTTTTGATTATTCATCACTAAGTTGTTATAGCTGCAGGGGAGAATAACAAGAGAATGACATTATTAGACCAAGTAAAATAACAACCAACATGCTGGGTGTCTAATAATTCAAGATGGGCTACACAATCCGCAAACTCACGTATTTCTCTATTGGAAACAGCAGCCCCCCAAACTTTTCATCCGGTGAAATAACACAGTTGAAATCCCCAGTCAGCAGCCATGGGTCAGAAAAATTCTGACCAAAATTTTTAAGAGAATCTCATAAGGTTCTACGGTGGGCAATGGTATGTAGCCCATAAATGCAGGATAGGTAGAAATGGTTTCCTGTAGCCAGGAAATACACAGAAACATTAAGATAGTTTCTTCTGAGGTAGATAACTGGGGAAAGGACAAAAAGAAAGGAAAGGGACACTTCATTATGCTATCTTGTGTATTTTTCACGTTGTTAAACTTGCGTTTGTGTATGTATTTACTCCAAGATATTACAGTTGGAAATTTCTGTAAATGCCGAACTCTGTTATTCTCTGTGGTAGTGTACTGCTTTCAGAATGCAGTTGGCAGTGTTTGTTCTGCATACAATTTTCAGGTTAAAACAACTGTTGATTTTTCCTCTTTTCCGTGGTGATTGGTGAATATAGCGGAACTGCTTCTAAAAAAGGCATGGCTTCCCAATTGGAATCAGGTTCAGTTGTCTCCTGTTGCGAGAGACTTAGGGCCTTTAGTGGGTCAGACTGGAATTTTAACCAGGAAGCAAAATAATCTGCAGGTTTTTTTCAGTTTCTTATTCCATTCAAGTCTAAAATTAAATAGATTTTCAATTTTTCTGATTTCTTTAAGACCCTTTCTAGTTGTCTTTTGTTAATAAACTTGATTTTATCAGGTTTTACATTGTCAACTGAAGGAAGTTCCTGTAATAGACACAGGGTATGCCATGAGTTATATTATTTATTTATCAGCGCCATCACATTCATCGTGATATCTATAGTTATCCTTAAGTTTTGTTCCTCTCTTCTTTCTTCCTTCTTTCATTTACTTGGAATTTGTTCATTTCCATCAGATGTATGGATGAGATATACAAAATCTTGGCAGAACGACTTGTTCCAACTTCTGCAGCTGAATCTAGTCCCAATTTTAAGTGAGTGAAGATTCTTACTCTGGAAAATGTTGTTTTACATCCTCAAACTAGTTTATATTTTGTTATATTTGCATGTTGGCTAGCCTTTATTCAATGTAGAAATCATCTGATGATGTAGTCTTATCAACTTTTTTTCCTTCTCTTGAACTGAGGCAATCCCTCTATTCTGGGAAAGAGCTCACCAGCACGTCTCTGAATTCAATGAAGGAAGTAAATCGGTATCTGTTATGGATCCAACAAATAACCCAAAGCCCATTGTAACTCATGTATATAAGAGGAGGCCCAGGGCCCATTAGAAAAGGGAGGGAACATGATAAGTAGTTGCAGGGGATTGAAGTGGACGGTTATGAAGAATATTATTCTGTTAGGAGCTAGCTGTAGGCTAGGGAGTGACAGGGACTTGCCCTGGGTTATGTAATCGTTGCTAAATATATCCAGAGTAGAAATACAAGTGCTTAATTTCCTAGTTCATCTCTATTCTCTTGTGTGTGTGTGCTTAGCATTCTGTTATACGTGAGGCGTATAACAATTGGTCCGACCTGCCGGATCGATCTTCTGGAAGAAGATGGCGGCAACACGATCGGAGTCCAAGCTCGAGGTCCTTGAGAAGGCTGTTAGCAACGTGCAAGGCAACATGAGTGAGATACAGGAACACGTTAGTAGCCTATCCAAGGCGTTAACTAGGATGACAGAATCGCAGACGAGAATGGAAGATGCGCAAGCGATGATGGAGCAATGGGTGACTATCCAAAGAGGTGAGGAGAGGTGCGTAAGGAGGCGTTCATGTGGCCAGCGGCGGTAATCAGGGGAGGACAAACGAGGAAAGCTCAGGTCCATGGAGTAGAGGAGGAAGCGTGGGGTACCAACAGGGGACCTAAGTTTGGGGCAGATGAGGAAATGAAGCATGCCTTAAGAGGATTGAGATTCCAGGATTCGATGGGATAGACCGGAGAGAGTGGTTGGGCAAGGCGGAACAGTATTTCGAGTTGCGTGAGACGCCCGCAAACAATAGACTCAAGCTTGCCCACATCCACATGGATGGACCAACATATCATTGGTTTCACTGGCTCCGCTCTAAGATTCCAGATATCAACTGGGAGCGGTTCGCTGAGGAACTGATTAAACGTTATGGCGATAGGAAGCAGTCGAACCCATTCCTGTTGTTGGCTTCGCTGGAGCAAGGCGGGCAGCCCCTGGACACATATATAGAGCAATTTGAAGTGTTGCTGGCATAGGTTGGAGACCTATCGGAGGATCAATGTCTTGGTTACCTCTTGAGTGGGTTGCGGGAAGAGATTAGCTAGCGAATTGGGAGCCATGAGCCACGCACAATCATGCGAGCAATGGAACTGGTGCGAGCGATAGACGAAGAGATGTTTGGATATCAGGGCCACTATCGGTCTGGATTTACTCCACGAGGAATTTGGGGCAGCACATCTGGCCAGGGTGAAGGGCCTGACAGCAAGGCCCAACTGTTAGGCGGAGATAAAAACAAGCCCAGAACCCAAATGCCAATGCGAGACGCGATGTAAATGGGATTAATTCAGATCGTAATATATGAGAAGAAACTGTATAACTTATCAAAGTAATACTCAACTGCTGAACGTTATATATATAATCAAAGATACGAATACACTCATATTACATTGAATAAACGAAGAAGTAATCTGAAATGTTCGTAAGATGTATCTTAACTACTATACAACAAAAAAACTGTAAATTGGAACAGCACTGAAACGAATGTCCACTATAAACACCCCCAATCTGATCCAGCTCGCACCATCCAGCTTCGCTAATTCTCATCACCTGCACTCAAGAAACCTAGGCTCAACAAGCGAATCTGGAATAACAAAGGCAGGGAATACAGGTATCACAATAACTTTAGCTGTATCTGAAAGCTCGTAAGCGGATAGAACTTAAAAGCTGAAAAACTGAACACTGTAATCTGGTAAACTGAAAAGGAAGTAACATAAACTTTTCTTTAAGCTGTGGTTGTGAACAACCCTGTGCTCTGTTCTTATTTTCTATTGAATTATGGCTCAGATACTTATACATAGGTCAAAGTCGTTTGATCAAATTATCATCTGAAATCAGGAACTGGGGAGTAAATCCCAACTATGATGTGAAGGGGTAAATAGTTCGTCAACCATAAAGTCCTGTCCCTTCCAATGTGAAGGGGCACACTGGTTCGTCAGCCAGCGTCCTCACCCTTCTTATGCTGACCTGTTATCTTTGCCATAAATCACTTTAACTTTGAAATTTTACTTCCTTTAAATCTTTCTGTTAAACTTTCTTTCACTGCTATTCTTGATCTGTATCAGTAAATATGTTTTGCTATTTTAAAACTCTTTTGATGTTTGAAAGCTATTTGGAGTTCATCGGAGTTCAATTGAAGAAGAACACTGAAATCAGCTCGGGCTATTGAAACGAATAATGAGCAGTAGAGCTGTAAGCTGATGAACTATCTCTTGCAATGAATATAACTACGAACAAATTGGAGTTATACCTTCGAATCAAAGCTAAAGAAACGAAGAATTAACTTGAAGTTACTGTATCCGTCCAAAGGGGACCTATGCTGGATCAGCTCGGAGTAAAGCAGCACGCGAGTGGTTCAGAATAGAAAACCAGCTTTGGACTGCTCGGTCAAATAACGTCAACTCAGACCGGACAATAAGATTTCGAGCAGACTGGACAATAAAATCAGATCGCAAGTGGACTGGACAATGAAATTAGCGGGACTTAAAAAAAACAGCTCGGGAAAAATAAGCAGATCGCTAACTTAGCTCAATAATAACTAACAGCTTGGAAGATTTTCTTTAGTCTGAAGTAATCGAAAATATCTAAGGAAAATTCCAAAACAAAGACACGTAAGCTGCTTGTAAGCTGCTTGAAGAACATCCCAGAAAACTCAGGAAGAAACAGAAACGAACATCGTAAAATATTTTCTAACAAACTTTTCTGAATCGAAACTTCAGCAAGCCAATTCTTTCTCAAGAATTCATCTCTGTGTTGAAAAACTTCGAAAACATTTCTCAAATCTTTCAAACTCACACAAACATGCAAGCAGGGAAACAATATATGCTTTCGAGAGTGCAGCAAGAAACAGAGTTTGCTTGCCTTAACAACGACGACGATTAACAGAGATTTATCCGGCCTGAGCAGCGAGCAAACAAACAAGATCATCCCTTTGAAAAGCTTTTAAAACTTCGGTCGGTTTTCTTTTTATAGAGAGCACCGCTTTCTCAAAAGGTTTTTCCTCTAAGTGAGGTTTCGTGAATGAAGGTGAGAGGTGATTGTGTAGACATTTATACAGAAATCTCAAAGCCAAGTTAAATGAAAAAACTTTTTGTTAAAATGCTACTAATAACAGTGCACCCTGCTCTTAAAACAAATAAAAATGCAGACCAAACCGATTTGGTTATGAAATGAAACGACACCGGGCTTGTCTTGACCGGCTGAACGGTTCTCGCAACCGCGCCCTAAACTGAACAAGATCGGCACAGATAAAACCTGATTGGCAATAAAAATTACAAATAGATCCCTCAAATTTTAAACTTTATATTTGTGGATTTATGGATTTCCGGACGTTACGCCTTACCTCCTCGTTCGAAGGTTTATGGTGCTCACAGACCATCAATCACTTAAGAATCTATTACAACAGAGGATCACTACACCAGACCAACAATAATGGTTAGCTAAATTGATGGGGTTCGAATTTCTGATCAAGTACAAGGCAGGCTCATTAAAAGGAGCAGCAGACGCTTTATCATGCCGTCATGAAACTGAACTCTATAGTGTATCGATTGTACAGTGGGCAGATTGGGAGGAAGCGAGGAAGGTTGTGAGGCAGGACACAAAATTAAAGGAAATCATAACTAAATTGACTTTGGGGGAATTATCTGATTCACCTTATACATTGACTCATGAAAATCTGCTGCGTAAGGGGAAACTGGTGCTGCCGCAAGGGTCGAAATGGACTAATCAAGTCATGGAAGAATGTCATAACGCTGCGGAGTGGGGACATGCGGGAGCCTTTAGGACGTTAAAGCGCATAACTATTAGTTTCTTTTGGGAAGGAATGAAGAAGGCATTATATGAATATGTCGCAGCATGTGTAGTGTGCCAACAGCGTAAATACCAAGCCACCAAACCAGCAGGGTTACTGCAACCTCTACCCATTCCGGAGCAAATATGGGAGGATATGTCCATGGACTTCATCACGGGGCTGCCAAAATCGAGAGGGTTTGAAGTATTATTTGTGATGGTGGATCGTCTGTAGTATGGCATTTTCTCCTGTTGAAACACCCCTACACTGCGCAGGTTGTGGCAGATAAATTTGTCAAGTAAATTGTGCGGCTTCATGGGATCCTTAGGTCCATTGTAAGTGACCGAGACTCAGTTTTTATGAGTATCTTTTGGAAGGAAGTGTTCAAGCTACAAGGAACCAAATTGACTATGAGTTCTGCCTACGACCCTGAAACCGATGGACAGACCGAAGTCGTGAACCGTGGTGTGGAAACGTATCTTTGATGTTTTGCTTCGGAACAACCACGAACGTTGAGCCACTGGATGCATTGGGCTGAGTTTTGGTTTAATACCTCACACCATACTGCCGCTGGGATGTCCCCGTTTGAAGCAGTTTATGGGCGCAAACCCCCTGGGGTGATGAGATTCTTACCAGGGGCGACTAAAGTAGTGGCGGTAGGGCGGGAACTTAGTGACAGAGATGAGATTTTGCGGCAGCTTAAATATGATCTCAGCAGGGCGCAACAAAGGATGATTAAATATGCAAATGTGCATCGCAGGTATGTGTCCTTCCAAATAGGTGACATGGTGTTCTTGAAACTAAGGCCTCGTAGACAACCATCAGTTTGTCCTAGAGTCTATCAGAAATTGGCTCCTAGGTATTATGGACCATATCCAGTGATCGAACGGGTGGGCAGTGTTGCATACAGGTTACAGCTACCAGAAGGATCGCGTTTTCATCCGGTGTTCCATGCGTCTCAGCTTAAAAAGGCCGTCGGGGAGCTTAGAAGAGCCTGGACTTACCAAAGGGATTGGAAGATGAAATTATTTTCAATTATGAGCCACTCAAGATATTAGCCCGTAGACACAAGAAACGGATCGAGAGAGCTAATTCCACAAGTGCTGGTGCAATTGAAGGATAAACCAGTGAAAGAAGCTACATGGGAGGATGCCACTGACTTCTCGTCACAGTTTCCACATGTGAGCCTTGAGGACAAAGCTGTTCCGGGGAGGGATGGTGTTGTTATGGATCCAACAGATAACTCAAAGCCCATTATAACTCATGTATATAAGAGGAGGCCAAGGCCAATTAGAAAAGAGAGGGGAACGTGATAAGTAGTTGCAGGGGAGTGAAGTGGACGGTTATGAAGAATATTATTCTGTTAGGAGCTACCTGTAGGTTAGGGAGTGACAGGGACTTGCCTTGGGTTATGTAATCGTTGCTAAATATTTCCAGAGTAGAAATACAAGTGCTTAATTTCCTAGCTCATCTCTATTCTCTTGTGTGTGTGTTTTTATCATTCTGTTATACGTGAGGCGTATAACAGTATCAGTAAATGTCGATTGCATGTATGGTTTTAACTGTAGATGTAGAGGAATCCTTCTTCTTAAGTACGCCCAATCCCAATCACCTGATCTTGAAAGTAGTTATCTAAAAGGAAATGAGCAATCACCTTATCTAAACATTTATTCCTGAAACACTAGGAGTAATCAGAAATTAACTTGCAGAAAGATTATTGGTCTGTGTGGCCCACCTGGTGCAGGAAAGAGTACTCTGGCACTCAATGTAGTTCGCTGTGTCAATGAGTTGTGGCGCCAAAAATCTCCTTCCTTTGATTCTCAAGTTGAGTCTCCAGAAGCTGCTATTGTAATTCCCATGGATGGATTTCACCTTTACCGTCATCAACTCAATGCGATGCAGGTTGAAGAGTAATTTTCACATATTTACCACTCACATTACATTTGCTTGTTTTTTAGTCTCTTGAGTGGTCTTAGTAGTAGGAGCAATACTTATAAAAATATGATTTTGGTCATTCTGATTATGGGTATCTGTTTTATCTTGTTAGGATCCAGAGGAAGCCCATGCAAGAAGGGGATGTGAGGGTCTCTTTCCTTTAACGCTCGTTTTCGTTTGCATGTACTCACAGTTTTGATATTTTTTCTGGTGATTCAGCTCCTTGGACATTTGACCCTGAACGACTTCTGATATGCCTAACTAAGCTGAAAAATGAGGTGATTTTGTATTTAGATTATGTGCGGTCCAATCATTTAAGTGTTAATCAATATTGTCTCCTGGTTGCCTTTTTTCCTCAACTAGATTATTATGTCAGTACAATGCATTTTATGAAGATTCGGTGTATTTATTAACATTCAATCTCATCCTTCCTTCACAAATATTTTCTGCGGCCATTGTTCATATGAAATGTATGTGTATCAGTGTATTCACCTCATGTTGCACTCGTCCTCTCCTCCAGGGATCTGTGTATGCACCATCTTTTGACCATGGAATGGGTGATCCTGTTGAAGATAACATTTTTGTGAACCTTCAGTAAGTTTCATGCGTGTGCAGGAAGTTTCTGGTATAAACTTTATCTGATAGTCTATATATTTTCACACGCCAACATGGTACATGTTTCTAATGTGGTCAATATATGAGATTAAGGTCAAATTTTTATGGAATCAAGTCAAATACATTGTAGCGTGTAAATGATAGGTGCAGAAGCTGTTCTGAATGCTTTTCTTAATTCCTTTGATTGGATCAATTTGTTTTGCTGAAGCTTTCGGTAAATTGCTCCCAATCATTTAATTATGGCTGTTATCAGTGATTGTCGCTTACATTTTTGTCTTAATTGCTTCAAAGATTTCATTAACTTGGTTAAATAACACTACGATGTTAGATGCTGGTAAATGTGCATGAGGTTTTTTATTTCCGTTCCAAGTTCCCAGTTAATTGGCTGCATGAAATAAAGGTTTTTGACTAGGTCGTATAAACATTATTTGGTTGTCACGGTATTTAGCGTTGTATTAAAACACTGAGTGGCTCATGGAGTATGAACTAAGAAAATCCAATTTGAATAGAAGCAGGAAAAAGATGAGAGCAAACCATTTCGCTGAGTGACATATGTGAATGTTACCTTGCACCCAAGGATACACTTTGTGCATGAAAAAGATCAGAGCAAACCATTTTGCTGAATGACATATATGAATGTTGCATTACCTTTCACCAAGGCTGGACTTGTCGTGCATGTGTTCACATGATTTATGTTCTTGCATATACCCTTATTAAATTAAAACCTAGCTGTGAGGATGCATCTTCCGTACTCCATCTGTTGCACACTGCTCAATACTGTCATTTATTCATATGCTGTTTTTCTTCGTATGCAGGCACAAAGTAGTGATAGTCGAAGGGAATTATTTGCTTTTAGATGAGGGTGTCTGGAGGGATATCTCATGTATATTTGATGAGAAGTGGTAATGCATATATATATATATATATTTCAGGATTAATCCAGTCAAATGCACTAACATGCTCACTAATCTGTTTTCTATGCTGATAGGTAGCAATTGATTCTCAAACTAGATTTTACACTAAATTTTCTCATTTTGCAGTACTTACTGCTAAGAACAAGTTTTTTTAAGTAAATATCAAATGCTTACGAATGGATAAGTTATCCTACTTATTCATGATCCTATTTTTCATGAATAAGGATTTCAAATTACCTACAAATGATGTGAATACATAAAATTCAGTAAGTTTGCGGATCTTTTTCCAGGTTCATTGATGTTGACATCGAAAAAGCAATGGAACGGGTCTTAAACAGACATATATCAACAGGTAAATTCTCATTGAGCATTAGCCATTGTATTCCCGTATTAGATGTGTGTTGAAATCATCTATTCTGTCTGTCTCTGTAATGAAGGAAAGCCTCCTGATGTTGCAAAATGGCGAGTGAGTTACCTTTCATCTTTTGATTCCAGACTAGTGTCTTGTTTTGGTTATTTTTTACAAGACTAATTCAAACTACAGATTGATTATAATGATCGGCCTAATGCGGAGCTTATAATGAAGTTGAAGCAACACGCCGATTTGATAATCAAGTCGGTTGACTTCTGACGATGTTCCCACTTTCGTTCGAAAATGGATCGATTCTGATCAAAAGCATGACCATAAGTTGCAAGGAGATCTCATTGACAAAAACACATTGCTCCTAGAGCCAGGGTTCTCGACGAAATTCACTTGTATGTAAAGCCTGTCCTTGATTTAATTCCGTAGGATAATAAATATGATTTCTTATATTTTGTATTACCTGATCATCAACAAAATTTCTATGATCCTACACTTGTTTTGTTACAGAAAATTTTACTATAAGTAAATCAGTTCTTATAATCTATTTCATGTATAAACGGTACAATGGTGGTTGTCTGTAGTGTGTCGGATTAATTTTTTGTACATATATAGTTTTTGAAGAAAAAAAATATCAAGTGACAGAAAAATTAATGTGCTTAAATTTTAACACAAGGATGTCGTAATAACTTATATTAATGTGCTTATTATAATTTATCATCTAATTATATGTATATGGTTTACATTATAGCATAATTTATTATTTCGCAAAACTAAATAGGCTTTGTCATGCTAATTATCTCCATATCCTCGTCATACTTCTTTCGTTCTATATGTATAGGTTTGTATATGTTTCAAATATAGTAGAAAAGCATCTGGAAGTAAATTTTATGAAAAAAGTTTTTATTTTATGCTTATTAATTTAGGATAACAAAATTTGTGAAATTTTTTTTATTGATATTATAGATTGGTAAAAAGATGAGATAAAATAATAGTAATTAATCATAAAATAATCATATATTCGGGACGATGAAAAATAAAATACCTTTCTTATATTTGAAGGGGTAGAACCGTAGAGAATCATCTATATCAAGAAAGGACTTCAACTCTAAACTCAACTCGAAAGTATTCCTTATTATTTTGGTTACAACAGTTGTTTTATTTCAAAAAATTTATTTATTTATTTAAAAATATGATTTAGCCTATCACTAAGAAAATTTATTCTTACATAATTATAGAATTAAAAATATGCTAAGTAACAATTATTTAGAACGTATTCCAGTCTAGAAAAATAAATAGTTCAAATGTACTTATTATAACAAAAAGTTAAAATATTAAGTACAAGAAATGATTTAGTAAAAACAATATAAACTAACTACACATTATTTAAAATTAAATATTGAATTATTTATTAAATATTTTATATTCTTCCTTTAAATTAACATTTTATTTCCTTATCTAACAACAAAATAATTGTATACATAAATTTCAAATGTTAGACTATGTAATATATATGGAATGAATAAATATATGGAAGTCACTAAAAATAAAAATTAAACAAAAACAACATTGTTTTACAAGAAAAATATATAAAGTAATGCTACGCCACAAGGTATCATTGGGTATGACACACTGTTTTTCCTATACGGCGTGTGTATATCTCGTCCAATATGTATTTATTAACATAGTTTCCTTATTTTAAGAATAATAGTGTATATTTGTTAATTATGATTTAAAGGTGTGGAAAACAATAGACCACGTCTAAGGTGTGGCCCAAACCCTGCAATCATTAGCGGACAGGGAAACCAGAAGGTAAGTAGGTGGGCCTCCTATTGTCGTGGTACGCCATAAATTGGACCCAAAAGTTTGAGCCCAAACCTAAACACACCGTGCGGTAGAGGCCCACATCTTGCCACCACCGTTGTTGCCTCACACGTGTGTACTCTTACCAATTTCTGTAGCAAATCCTCAATAGTTACAAGAGCTGTAAATTGCGTTCGAAATTTTCGATTAGCTTTTTTTAACTTATAAACTCAACCGAATAGATTGGTTTTAAATTTTGAATGTTGAAAGTATTAATAGTACACCAATTGGACAGTACTATTAATATAGCTATTTGTTTTGTTTTATATTCATATTATCAATTAGATTACGACGGAATGAATATTGAGAAATCAGGAAGAATATCATTTATTGTTGCCAACTACTTGAGAGAATGGAAGGTCGTCGAGAGTCGTACAGTTCACGTCATAGTTAATAGATGCATGCTCCAAATTATGTGGATGAGAAATAATGAAGGTGAATATTTACATTTTTCCCTTTTACTTGAAATAGGTATAAACCCGTTTCATGTATTGAGTTATATATTCGTAGATTCAATGATTGTAATTGGTCTGGGATATATATGATTTATATTTCACGCACATAAAAATAATTTTTGAAATGACGACAGTAGTGAGATGAGATGTTACAGAACATTGAAGTGTATAAATGATGTCCTGTCGATAATACGTGATTATAAAGTTATTGAGTTGAATAAATAATGATATTTGATAAAATTAATATGTTTGATTTGATTGATTAAATATGGGATAACGTGTTGTATTACATTTTTTATTTTTGTAAAAATTAATAAATATAGTGAAGAGAACAATGACAATGAACGATATTGTAGTTTTATAATAATTAATAACTAAAAATTTGATTGATTGAGATAAATATATAATTGTTTGATCGACGCGAATATCGACCAAATATAGGATATAATAGGATTAGAATAGATTGATTAATATTATATCATAGATACGGTGAAGTAGAGGTGGCAATTTTGCCATTGGTTTGGGTCTGCAGGAAAAGTCCGAAATAGAATTCCTCGTCCCCAACCCTGTACCAATCCGGATATATATATAAAAATATCAAAATCACAATAATATTTTGTTTCCATTTTTTAACGAATATGGACAACTATTTTTTGGGTTGCTTTTAACTCGTTTGAATAAAGGCAAAATACTAGTTTAAAAAACAAGTATGTGCAAAATAGAAAGTATAAACGTTGTTCCAAGATGATGTTAAATCGTTATCAGAACATTATAAAACACACACTTACACACACACATATTTTTTTTATTAGTAAAGCACCAATCCGTTTAACTTGAATCTCGAATCACTACTTTTGGCTACCATAAATACAAAAAGTTGACTTTCAACATTAACCATCCTTTATCTTTCAAGCTTCCTAAACCCATCCCACTGACAATATCCCTTTTTTCTTTCTTTTTTTTAAAATATTCCTTCTTTGCCCACTATGAATGAAAAAACTTTTAGTAGCGACATATCTATATTTCAAAAAAAAATTTATCGGGCAAAAGCCAGCTTAGTTGATGTCGAAAGTACTTCCCTGAATATTGGTACATGTGTAACATATTTAAGAATTTTCTCCATAATATTCCACTAAATAAAGAAAAATAATCCATGTAATTATTAATATTCCCAAATGTAATAATGTGTACTATTATATCAAGAGTCGTTTAATTACTTCACACCGATTGCATAGAGACACAGTCTTTTGCAGTTGTCCCACCCGTGTTCCCTTGTTGTCTCAAAGTAGGCCTAGACCTTGTCCCTCATCTCACCTACACCTCTATCTTTACAAATAAATTCTTGTCCCCACAACTGAACATGCATGCATCCCAATAATTGTTTCATACAGCTATTATTTATCATAATCTCATAGAAGAAATGAGCCAAGAAATAGATTTTTGTTAATAGTTTCACCACAATTGATTTAAATAGTGATGTAAGATGCATTATTTGTGTTCATCTTTCTAATACAATCTGATAGTATAACCCGAGAACCGTAAACTAATGTGTTTCTACTAAGAGAGATTATTCTTTGCTAAATTTATGGATAAGGATGATCCAGATATATAGATATGTGAGATCGTAGTGTTTAGATCAAGATTGAGGGTATGCATCTAAAATATTTTCTTGAAAATAAGAATGAAGTTGAGTTTGGTGTCATAAATAGTTGTCACACGCGGGCACCAGAGCATGGCCGCATGGGACCATGATTTATGGACTCCATCAGTTTCATGCACACGTTCAATCCCCTCCCTATAAAACTCTTTCCTCACAAAGCAAACATTTCCCACTAAGCAACACATAATTTACAGTGAGAAGAATCGCCAATATTTTATATTTTCCCAAAGGAAATGGAAACGAATATGGTTTTCGGAAACGATCTAAATCTGAAGGCGACTGAGCTCAGATTGGGGTTGCCCGGAACAGAAGAATCCGAGCAGCTTCAATCTATCAAGAACAACAAGAGATCTTCCTCTGAAATGGATCTTGCAAGCCAAAAGGGTACTGGGAAACAAGAATCCGAGGCCCCGGCTCCGAAGTAAGTTTTAATTTGTGTAGCTGGGATTTTTGCTTTTTTTCTTTAATCAGATGTAGAGTGATTAGAATCGATCATTTGCTGATCTAAAATTCTTGTGATGATACGATAGGGCACAAGTTGTCGGTTGGCCGCCGGTTCGATCTTACCGGAAGAATGCTCTGACGAAGAGGCCGGAATCTGATGCTACTGGGTTCTTCGTTAAAGTGAGCATGGATGGAGCTCCTTATCTAAGGAAGATTGATCTCAATGTGTATAAAAACTATTTGGATCTACTCAAGGCCTTGGAGAACATGTTCAAGTGCACAATAGGTGAGAATTTGAGCCTACATGTTCAAACTGCATTATTTATTCATCCATTTAATTATGTTCTTTCTGGTTTGTTGTTTAGGTGTGTACTCCGAGAGGGAAGGGTACAATGGATCTGAATTTGCGCCAACTTATGAAGATAAGGATGGGGATTGGATGCTAGTTGGAGATGTTCCATGGGACATGTTCATTGTTTCTTGCAAAAGGCTGAGGGTTATGAAGGGATCCGAGGCTAAGGGACTGGGGTGCTTGTAGATTCCACACAAGAAAAAAAATGAAAAGTTTCTCGATTTCATGCAAGAGAAACTAACCCTTTGGCAGAAGGGTCTCCTTTTTCCTAATCAAGAAATCCAGTGATCTGTTGTTACTTGGAAGAGGGTGAAATTTCAAGGGTAAATTTTGGGGCCTATGTCATCTTGGCTGTTTTGTGGCCTACGACAGAGACTGTGCAGATACAGGGATATATAAAAGGGATTTCCATTTACCAATTATGTACATGCTAAGAAAGGTTGATGATCCACTTCAAATTTTTGTACTTTTGTTTTACTATTAGTATTGTCATACCCTGCATTTAGTAGAGGGACTTGGAAATGGCCGAACATGAGATTTCAAGAATTTAATTCAGTCTTGTTTCGTCTTCCTTCCCCATATGAAATTGTATAGTTCTGCTCAAACCAGAGATGAAATTCCTCCCACGTCTGGATTCAATGTTCCTAGTCTATTAATTGGAAATGGTATAAGCGAAGCCAAAGTGAATCAAGGTCAGCGGGACAACGGTTGAAAACTGAATCGGCCACAAAGATTCAATTATACGAAGATGAACTAGGACAAATGATGCCCAAGGTTATTATTTACCAAGAGTTACACTTACCCTTCTTAAAAAAGAAAGAGATTGTCTAGATGGTTCATGTTTAAGTTCTTCGACTTTGGATCTACTGTCCCGGAATGTAAATCTTTTTGCTCAGTCGAATAAAGCAAACTGATTGTCCTATTTTATCCGCAAGTATTCCGAGAGTAGTTGTATCTAATTTTCTTTCACCTAATATGTATCTATCGATTAATGAAACTATTAAAAGTCTGCTCTTCACATTCAGAATGATTCTATATATCATAAATACTCAAACCACCTCCGATCATTCTAAATTCGATGCAGATTTCAAATGTGAAATGATCGACCATCGGCATCGAACTTTTGCAGAGATTTCATAAAGCTCAGGTTACGGGAGTTGGAACTTTTTCTACGAAGATTGACATCATTCGATCACAAGGTTTTAACTAATATAGGAATCATGTCAATTAATCAGTCTAATGAATAGATACGTCACAGTTTTAAGAAAAAAAAGCCGACTCCAAAAGTACTAGTATAGAAGCAACAAACTTTCACATGGTACAGATGAAAATCGAGGCTTTAAAGCATTACAAAAGGGTGGGGGTTTAAATAAATTTAGATCTGTACAAGAAACAATTAGATCACAACATTGAGTGGCTAAAAAGGCCCAAGATTCTCGACAGTCATAAAATTTACATTCTTACTGGAACTTTGCTGGTGGAATGACTCCATTCTTGAATCGAGTAAAGAAAGTTGTGATTTTACCCATGGCGGATTATACCTGCCTTCAACCCATAATGCTTCCCCGGTATCTTTGTGCTTGAAGTCTGGATAGTTTGGACTCCTCTGTAGATAAAACTGGCACTTAACCCCAACGGTATATAAGGCACTAAATAATTAGTGGTATTTAAGATATCATGCTTCATCTTATGAGTAGATAAAACTAGCACTTAACCCCAACGGTATATAAGGCACTAAATAATTAGTGGTATTTAAGATATCATGCTTCATTATATTGCCCAAAGATACGATGGTGAACTTTTTGAATCCAATAATGAAACAAGAGAACGCACCACGTCATGCATTCAAAGAAGAAAACTTTCAAGACAGAAGCCATAAGTTATGTGATATTTAAAAGTGAGAAAGACTACCTTGTTCTTCCTATTATCCCACCATTCCATGGGATTAGCGAAAAAGGCTTGCCACAGTTCTTCCGGTGAACCAGTAGAGTTCGCAGGGTAATTGTTTTGTTTCCTGCCTGTAAATAAATTAATTAGAAATATTTTTAGAATTTCTTACATCGAAATGAAGCATGGCCACATATTGTTTGCCTATTAAAGAGGGGAAGGAGCAATCAAATGCCTGGTGTAGAGGAATTAGAGTCTCCATTGTACAATGAGACAGATGAGAGATTCTTCTCTATGAAATTTAGTTGCTGAACAACCACCTGTCCAATTTGATCAAAAATGTATACAATAATATATTAGCAAGAAACAGTCTGCATCTGGAAGTGATGATTAAAAAACAGACAGACAAATACCTTATAGTATGTCTGCTGCTTCTGATCATCAATTTCAACCGTATCTGAGACTAAACGTCCTGAGACGTATATTTGTTGACCTTTCTCTACATGCTCGAAAGCAATGTGAGCCAATTCATCCCAGAAAGTCAAATTAATCCTGCAATATAAACAAAAAATGAGGTAATGCTATAGCTGAAAGGTGTCATAAGTTTGTGAGAAACATACACATTAAGAATGTATCATGCTATCAAATGCATGATCAACGTTCATATTAAACCAAATATCAAATTAACCCATAAAGCGTTTCACAAACAGCACTAATGGCTCCACATTAAAATCCTGTTCAGCTCATTTGAATCTTCCACATGAAACACGTAAGCCTCCTCATTAACTACCATATTATATAAATGAGAGAGTTAAACCTTGATGAATTAAATTTTAATAGATTTATTGAATTTGTTTATTAAGATTAGGAGAATTCTAATAGCTTCAATTGATGTAATGGTTCCTAACCATATTTAAGATTGCATATTGGTGAAAGGAATGTAGTCGAGCCAAAATGAAGGAAAGGAGAGGAATTCCGATGAGTTCGGCATATTGATGTCACATAGTAAAAGAAAGGAGAGTAAACAAAATTTCATGATAAGATCAGTGATAAGGGGATCGTACATTGCCCTTGCTTGGTCGGGTATTATTGATGGCACATGGAACAAGGAACAAGATTTTCATGGCACGGTTCTGCATGATGCAGATAGATGTGCCGTGAGTAGAAATATAGAATGGAGAATAAGTAAGGGTGCTGGATGTGTACAAGAAGAAAATTAAGATGGGAAAAGAGTGGAAACACGTGTCATTAGATAAACATTAGAAGGAAAGGTGTGCCATGTCATTACAAAAATTTGAAGCACGACTCATACAATAACAAAACCAAGAAACCGTACCACACGAAACCCATGAACATCTCAGTAAACTTGGGGAAAAAATCTAAAGAATTCTATTCCTCTTGGACGGCAACCTTGGAGAGCCCAAAAGGAAATAAACTCTTTTCACCATATTTTCACTTTCTTGGGAGCCACGAATTCGTGCATATTGTATAAAGAGACTCTCGACACTTTATTTTCACTCTCGAGTCCAACTAGTTTTTCTTATTTTCTTACGTTTAATTGCTCTTGGATATCTTAGACAAAAAGTTCTTCTATTTTAATTTTATGGCCTGCACATCTAAATTTTCGTTTCTTGGTTGAGGAAGACCAGAGATTGGAATAATTGACTCGTGAGATTTGAGGAATTTTATATTTTGGTTGGTTTATACCTGAGTATCATTTTTTTATGTTTTCCATGATTATTGATTGTTTGTTCGATTGTTAGATTGACCAACTAGTTTTCATTCGTACAATATAAAGATAATCAAATCCGTAACTGTTCGATCCCAATAATTTTTTTAACGAACTGAGATTAATAAATTTCTGGTACGGATTTATTAAGTCTTACGGAAGATTATAGACTAGCTTAAATAACCACTTGTTTATGTGTTGTTTAGCTTCATCAATTTCACTAGTTGTTGATGTTATCTTTAATTTAAACCTTCATCGGTTGTGTTGAGTTGATTAATGGATAAGGGTTAACTTAGAAAGCTTGTGTTTATTTAACTAAAATAAGGTGAGATATAAATGAAATTTCCAATGGTAAATATTCTAATATAAATTGATATTTTGTTGCATCAATGGTCAAGGCAATAATCAGTGATCAAGTCAATAATCAATGATGAAGTCGACCGAAAACAAGATTAGTTTTCTCTAAGTATATTGACTCAATTTCATTTCTTTGGATGATAATAGTTTTCGGAAGCATTTAATTTTTTTTAATAGCAACCAATTCAAGAGAAAGCTCCATTATTATTTACTTTTGTTATTAATTTTTTGATGCGATTAAATTAACATCTTTTCATGGAAACGATCCCTACTCACATAACTACATATTTAGTTATTCGATTTGAAACTTTGGGCTTTACATGACCAACCGCCACCAATCCTATTAACCGACCTTAGCCAACAAATCCCTTTATGCCTGGTATCCAATGAAGAATCAAAGATACCCATACTCGATAACAATCACATAAAAATGAATCTGGTGAGAAG
Source organism: Dorcoceras hygrometricum (assembly GCA_001598015.1). NCBI lineage: Eukaryota > Viridiplantae > Streptophyta > Magnoliopsida > Lamiales > Gesneriaceae > Dorcoceras > Dorcoceras hygrometricum. The sequence continues at coordinate 409,643 of KQ996412.1, forward strand.
TAGTGCCCAACTACCACTAAAGCCTCTCAAGTCCCAACCATTTCCATAACATAGGTCTAACTATACATGAAATCACTAACGGTCTACATCCTCATGAAATGAGACTGCTGGTTGAAATGTTTCACTTTAATATCAATTCGATATTGTCATTTACATTTTACTCAATTCAGGAATGATAGGAGGCCCTAATACACATGCATGTGTCACACAAACATGGTGTGTGGAGCCAGCAAGATAGGTGAAGGAGAACTCCACTTCCTGACATCTATATAAAAGGCAGAAACCTACAAACCTGACTTACTAGCACCAACAGGGGTGGCAGATTTTAGCAAGAGAAAAAAAAAAGAGGAATCCTCATTCTAGGTTCTTAATTTGGTTATGGAATGTGCCGTATATACCATATGTACACTACCATATTAAGCCATCTTTCTGTTTCCAATCAGTTACAAACTTCAAATTGCAATCCATGATTCCCCGCTTCATCCAAAAGTCAAATGAAAATGTTCAGAATAACATTATAGACATGCTAACCAACCTAACATCAGACTAAGCCAAGTGAAGAGCCAACTCTTCCAAATTAACTCCAGCCACAAGATTATAAATAAAAGGCAGCATTGCTGATGGAAACCAGATTTAAAGGATTGCGATCCTCTGCTGAATAAATTAAATATTATACTTAGTTTTCTAAAATTTTAAACAGCTTTAAATATAAGCAGAGGCTAACCCAAAACATCAGCCATTTTGCCCATGGCTTTGACACCAAGGTCCGAGACAGACCAACTGAAACAACTAACAAACCCCCTACCCAACTCAAAATATAAAAAATCATCCAATAAGAAAGAGACCGAACAACTTAAAATCACCCAAAAATCCCTCGCCGGTTTAGAAGGAAGAAATGGCTCACAACAGAGAACAGAGCAGTGGTTCGTTGTGGATTCATAAATTAATATTGAACAAACAAATTGACCAACCTACAAAATTTAACACTTAACTCCCAATGCGAGCACAAGTTATGCTCAAAGTGCCCAACCAAGAAGAAAATGTCCAGAAGAGCTAAAATTCAACCACAAGAAAAAGGATTACCAACTGGTTTCAGTCTGCGATTTCTTGACCGCGAGGCGGGACCAGGCAACAATTTTACCAGAAGGAAGGTGTTTGATTTGAACGGGACTCCCAACATTGCCAATAAGCTGCACCGAATTGCAGAGCTCCTTCTTCCACTGAATCTCCGCTGGTCTCGGATACTGTGAACCCGAACCCGCATTAGAACCCGAATTAGCAAACCGCTCATAATCGTAAAGCCCAGAAGTACTATCGAAAGAGCATTTTAATCGAATTTTTTTGGCTGATTTGTTGAAGTGAAGTGGGAATGAGGGAACTTGGACGGGATTTTGAGGCCGCAGAAGGGTGTTCGTTATTGCTACGGTTTGCTGTAAAGCCATAACAATTAGAGGTCAAATGCTTAGGAAATGTTATCGCCGAAGCCGCCCAATCTTTGAGAAATTGGGTTTACGGTCTAGGGAAAATTAGGAAGACGGGATCATGGATGGATTAATAGTGGTACCGTTATAGTAAATCACGAATTAGTTGATAATAAATCTAATTACGAGTGATTAGAATTTTAAAACGTTAATTAATAATTTAAACTATCAACAAATTTTAAAATGAAAAAAATCAAGAAACATTGTACGATTTTATGAAAACTTTACACGATTTCACTCGAAACGTCCCATAAACGACCATCTCAACAGCGGTTCTTCATTTCTTTTCCCTTCATTCGACTCGAAACGAAACGAAACACAATTCTGTCTGTGAGAAGAAAACCCAACCAAAAATCAAAATCATCGCATCGCCGATTGTTCATTGTTTGAAATGCAATATGGTGAAAGGCAAAGGAATCCAAGCAATGGACATTGAACTACAAGAGAGAACATTCTGGAATAACCATATGGTATGTACAACAACCTAAAATATTTGAGTATATTATTGCTTTCGAAATTTCATGTGTCAAGTTGTGTTATTGAGTGATTTGAATGTGTGGATCGAGACTGGTGTGTGTCCAGTATGGTGTGGTTCGTGTGTATTGTTGGTCGAGAGTCTTGAGACTGGTGTGGGTCATGTGTATTGTTGGTCGATAGTCTCGAGACTGGTGTGGTTCGTGTGTATTGTTGGTTGAGAGTTTTGAGACTTGTGTGGGTTGAGAATGGTTGTGGTTCGTGTGTGGTGTGGGTCCGGAGTCTCGAGACTGGTGTGGATCGAGAGTCTCGAGACTGGTATGCGTCGAGATGGTGTGGGTCGAGAGTCGTGAGATGATGTGGGTCGAGAGTCTCGAGATTGGTGTGAGTCGAGAAGGTGTGGGTCGAGATGCTGTTGCTCATTTTATATTTTCTCGACCCAGATAAAATCACTCGACCCATATGAACATTCATTATTCGACCATTTTATCTTCCTAATTTTCTATTATGTTGTTCTGTCTAGTAGATTTATTGTCCAACTGTACCGATCACATTTTTCAAATAGCAATTATAATAAATTGAAGGTTCGAATTGAATGATACTCTAAATTTATACTTTGTCCGGAAACAATTAACCAAATACTTCTAGGCTAAATTGCGAAACTTGATAAACTTATCAGATCGCGCAATATAAAATAAACAGATTGGGTATCTTGTCAAGGTAATACATACTGCGGAACTTGTACACACACACACACACACACACACACACATATATATATATATATATAAGATAC
>KQ996412.1:428184-444466 GCA_001598015.1 Dorcoceras hygrometricum
GCTAATAAACACTAGTACTAGGTTGGAAAGGCACTCCAGTACTTATCTGGAGCCCAGACCCGTCAGTTGGAAAGGCACTTCAGTACTTATCTGAAGCCCAGACCCGTCATTTTGATATGGCAAGCGGAACGTCTCCCGACCCCATATCCGTCATAGAAAAACCACAATCAAGTCCCATCATTCAAAATTTTATTTTCTCATTCATGCCTCAAAATAATTCCTCAAAATTCCTCAAAAATATTTATTTCCTTAAATCATAATTTTATGCTCATAAAACATTTTATAAACATCAACAATGGCATAAAATAGTCAAACATACTGAATTTATAATTTTTAGAGATTTTATACCATAAATAATTTCCGAAAATTCCGTAAATCACAAAAATGCTAAAAGGCTTTAAATCAACTGAAAAAAAGCTTAAAACATCAAATAAAACAATTCACGAATTTTGGCAGTCCCCGAGACTCAAATTCCCAACTTTCCCGAAAATGCCCCGAAAGAACCCACTCTGCGCGATAAATCCGTAAAAATCATAAAAAATCCGTTGCTTAACCAAATGACCTCAAACTTGGACCCAAATAACCCTAACTCGACGAGCTATCTTCTGAAACAAATAAATCTCAAAAATAGTTACGGGTGGGACCAACCCTACGTCTGCAACCACGCTGGTAGCGCACAGGGGGCAAACCAGCCTAGGTGCTGTCAAATTTCTCTAAACTGACCACTACTTTCGACCAAAGGGCACGACCAGACACTAGAACAGACCCCAAACAACCCCCGGATCTTCTCATAACCCTTTTGGACTCAGCCCATGACCACAAACGAAACATGATCACTCAAAACCCTAACTACACATACTCAATGAAACCTCAATGACACCACAGCCCTTTCACGCAGCCCCTTGTCCATCAAGGCCTCAAGGGCTTAGCCTGCTCTATCCAGGGGCCATTCCCAGCCACACCTAGACCGTGCACACCCACCCGAAGCCAAAGGAAACGAGGAGAATCCGTGACTCTCCTTCCATGACCGATCTCCCACCCTCACGACTCCACTCATTCCCTCACGTCTAGATCTATGCTTTGGCTGCCAAGTTCATGAAAAGTTTCTGTTAGAATATCAATCAAATATCATATTCTAAATTTAAAACATCAAATCCTTTAGATCTACACACACAAATTAATATTGCTTGAAAGATGCATCAAAGAACATTTTGTACTTGCCTTAAACCTTGAAAAACTTACAACCAAGATGATGTAGGATTTGAGGAAGACAAGGAACACCACACCAAGCCAAGGGAGAAGCTTCAAGCCACCACAAAATGGAGAGGTTATGGGAGAGGGGGAGGGAGACGTGAGTTTCTTTGTTTTGGGGGAGGAGGGGGTGTGAGTTTCATTGGGGGGGAGGCTAGGGTTAGCAAATATTTGTACAAGGGTGGTAGATTAGTGAGGGCAATTTAGGAAAATTTTGGTAGATTAATGAGGGTAATTTAGGAAAATTTTGGTAGATTAATGGCAAGAGTTGTGCTTTTAAGGAATACTCAAAGTTGCTATTTAAATTGATAAAAGTGCTACTCATCCACACTTAGAAATTTTGAATAAAAGTTTGGTGAAAATAAACTCCCCTCCTAGTCTATGCTTTTCGAAAATATGGGGTTGGGATAAGGTAAGAAGATTTGTTTTTGAAATGTTGCAAGTGTGTGTAGAATTTGTCCTTCTTGTAGCAAAAATGCTATTCATTTAAAAGAATAAAATCTTTAATCCCTCAATTTAAATGGCTTCGAAATAATTTTCATTGAAAACCTCAATACCTCGGTGTCCCCGTCGTCTTCCTTCCAGCCTTGCATCATCTAATACAAACTCTAAAATGACTCGAAATCCAAGTCAAATAAATCATAAGACAAAAATCATGAAAATAATTAAATAAAATGATAAGGCATGCGATTTAGGTAGCAAAATTCCTAGGCGTTACAACATCAATTAAAAGACTATGGCATTGATGCTTCTGAAGCACCTATTCTATGCGACAACACAAGTGCTATAGCGATCACCCAGAATCCTGTGCTGCATTCAAGAAAAAAACACATTGACATTAGGCATCACTTCATAAGAGACCACGTAATGAAGAAGGACGTCCGATTGGAGTATGTGTCGACGGAGCAACAAGTTGCTGACATCTTCACGAAGCCTCTACCCGACGCTAAGTTTTCTTACTTTAGAAACATATTAGGTCTCTTAGAATTGCCATGAGATTGTCTGTGCGTTAACTAGTTTTGCAGGTTGAACAGCTTTGTTTACGTCAGCAATGAGTTCTTCTATTAAGGGGAACAACAATGCTTGCGTAAGCTCCATCGTAAAGGAGAAAAACAGCAATGCTTACGTCAGTCACGAGTCTACGCTTCAAAGGAAACAGCAATGTTTACGTAAGCATTACTGATGTAAGTTATTTGTCTTAGGGGGAACATGGTTGCTGTTTTATTAAGCGTGACGTCAATTGAACAGAAGAGATCTATCAACAGATATCTCCTGTATACAATTGATGCTTAACTGTTGACAGTTCCCGTTCCATCCCTATGATATATTAAAAACAGTTTTGCTTAGGTGTGATTATTTAAGTTTTGGCGCGTCAATATTTTAACCTTTTTCCCTGTACGGGTAAAATATTTTCAAAATCATTTCTTAAAATAGTACGCACCATGGATGATTGACGCGTGTTGTCCTTCACTCCAAGCGTCACACCAACATTCGTTCTCTCTCCTAAACTTTTCTTAGTATGATTTTAAGTTTGAGTTGAGGCTTTGGGCTTAGAAGTAGTGGGCCAGTCGCTTGAGCCAGTCCTTGATCGGGCCGAGGAAAAAATAATGCATAGGTCAATGAATATATATTTAATTATTATGTATTACGTTATGTATTTAAATATGAAATGTTTTAAGGAAATTAAATATATATTGATGGGCCAAGATTTTAAGTCGCATGATTTTTATGAAACGCATGCATCATGAAAGTTTAAAGAATGTTAAGGCATGAATGAAAATATTTTGAGAAATTGAAGTGTTGTGGGGCAAAGTAACGATGGGAGTTAGCCGGGTATCCGGGCGGGGGATCTCCTGTTAATGTATAACGATTATGAGCTTATGGATCCATGTGATCACCACATGGTGAAGTGGCAAGCATAGATGTGTGACATATAGGGATCCCGAGGTAAGGTCGGGTGAACCACACCGCCACGTACGTTGGTTTATAGATTGATCAATCGAATTTAACGGCTCTCACTTCATGGATACGACTCGCATGTTCTTTTAAGTTATGTTATGTATTATGTTATGCCTTAACCTATATGTTATGATGATTTATGTACGACTACATCATGATTTAACGTTTTAAGATCTTTTAATGCACACATGTCATGAAAATTATGTTCATATGCTTATGTGCTTGTATGCGATTTTAGTAGTACCTTGTTATTAGCGGATATAGCATGCTGGGCCTTTAGGCTCACTAGGTTTATATGGTGCAGGTGAGCATGATAATGTTGAAGATATTACTCCGACCGGCGGTGAGGACGTCTGATGCTCCGTTGCGGCTGTTACCCCGTGACCGCTTAGTTATTTCATGTTATTTGCTTTTAAACATGTTCAGTTTTTCCGCAAACAGTTTTTGAATACTCTGATTTTTATGCTAGCTTATGAGACGTGGATTGAAGATTTTTTTGGCAGTTTTTTTAACGATCGTTGAGATGTTATTTTAATGCTGAAGTTTTGTTTTATTATTTATAGCTTTTATTTAACGTTATTCCACGTCTGCTTTCAAAAAAAAAAATTTAGAGGTTTAGTATGTTTCCGGCCTTCACTATCTGATGTGGAGGTAGTCAGTGATTATGCAGATGTCTTCCCTGATGATGTAGTGGGAGTTTCACCGGAGCGAGATGTGGTGTTTTCTATTGAACTGATGCCAGGGACAATGCCTATCTCTAAGGCACCTTATCGATTAGCTCCTACCGAGATGAAGAAGCTTAAGAAGAAGATTCAGGAGTTGCTCGATAAGGGATTCATTTGCCCTAGCTTTTTCCCTTGGGGGCGTGCCACTGTTGTTTGTGAAGAAGAAGGATGGCAGCATGAGATTGTGCATCGACTACCGGGAACTGAACCGAGTTACAGTGAAGAATAAGTATCCACTCCCGAGGATTGAGGATTTATTCGATCAGTTGCAGGGAGCTTCGGTGTTCTCGAAGGTTGATTTGAGATCTGGCTATCATCAGCTGAGAGTTAGAGAGGAGGACGTGTCCAAGACTGCTTTTAGGACACGCTACGGCCACTACGAGTTCTTGGTGATGCCGTTTGGCCTGACGAATGCCCCGGTGATTTTCATGGATCTGATGAAGAGGGTATTCAGGCAGTATCTAGACCAGTTCATTGTTTGAGTTGCAATATGGTGAAAGGCAAAGGAACCCAAGCAGTGGACATTGAACTACAAGAGAGAACATTCTGGAATAACCACGTGGTATGTACAACAACCTAAAATATTTGAGTTTATATTATTGCTTTCGAAATTCCATGTGTCGAGTTGTGTTATTAAGTGATTTGAATGTGTGGATCGAGACTGGTGTGTGTCCAGTATGGTGTGGTTCGTGTGTATTGTTGGTCGAGAGTCTTGAGACTGGTGTGGGTCATGTGTATTGTTGGTCGATAGTCTCGAGACTGGTGTGGTTCGTGTGTATTGTTGGTTGAGAGTTTTGAGACTTGTGTGGGTTGAGAATGGTTGTGGTTCGTGTGTGGTGTGGGTCTGGAGTCTCGAGACTGGTGTGGATCGAGAGTCTCGAGACTGGTATGCATCGAGATGGTGTGGGTCGAGAGTCGTGAGATGATGTGGGTAGAAGTCTCGAGACTGGTGTGAGTCGAGAAGGTGTGGGTCGAGATGCTGTTGCTCGTTTTATATTTTATCGACCCAGATAAAATCACTCGACCCATATGAACATTCATTATTCGACCATTTTCTCTTCCTAATTTTCTATTCTCTTGTTCTGTCTAGTAGATTTATTGTCCAACTGTACCGATCACATTTTTCAAATAGCAATTATAATAAATTGAAGGTTCGAATTGAATGATACTCTAAATTTATACTTTGTCCAGAAACACCCCTTGGGTTAAGCAAATACCTAGGGTTAAAATTTTATCTGATAAAATTTTAACCCATGGTATTTGCTTTACCAAATACTTTTAGGCTAAATTGAGAAACTTGATAAACTTATCAGATCGTGCAATATAAAATAAACAGATTGGGTATCTTGTCAAGGTAAACAAACTGTGGAACTTGTACACACACACACACACACACACACACACACACACACACACAACAACAAATATATATATATATATATATATATATATACTAACTCATGGTCTCTTTGTGTGCAATTTTTACATTCTAATCAAATCAATATGGAATCATACCTCTCAATTGATTGATAATTTTGTTTGTATTTCTCTGCTAGGGTTCTTTGATACAGAATTGGGGATTTCAGTTTCAACCCTCATCTTAGCCATTTTGTGAGATATTAAAATCTCTTTTTCGGGGATTCAAAGTCCTCCCTTTCGTACATGTCGTCCCTTTCGTACACGTTCTTGATCTCTCGGCTGCTTTGTTTTTAAGGCCTCAGAGCAGGCGTCCAAGTTCAATTTAAATCTGTTCTTTGTTACGAGGGTGGCCTTTCGTCAGTTATCCTCCAATTATTGTTGAAAAGTGTAAGTACATTCATTTCTTTAGAGCTAAGTGCTAAAAATATACACCCGGCGTTTAGATTTCAATTCCCCCTATTCAATCTCTACGGGTTTTGTTTTGCATGTGTACATGATTCCCCTGGTGGCACGTAATCTGATGTAAATTTGATCTTCACTTTTAATTTTTCCTTGAATTAGGGCTTATTTCATAACTAAAATCAGCTCTGGGCTGTTGGTCAACTCAGAAAATGAGCAGACTGGTTTACGATGGTCAAACAAAGCAACTCATCTTGGATAAAATCAGATTATGAGTGTAAAATAGCTCCAGGTGAGAAATCAGATCACGGGTAATGAATAACTTTGGAAAAGAAAATAGACGACTTAGAATCAGCTCGGGAAAAAACAGATTGTGAACTTAGCCCAAAATGACTAACAGCTTAGAAGATTTTCTTAGTCTGAAACATCGAAAATATCTAAGGAAACATTCAAACAATACACGTAAGGTGCTTGTAAGCTACTGAAACATAAGCACATAAGCTGCTTGTAAGCTACTTGCAGAACATCCCAAAATTTTCAAGAAGAAACTGGATCGACATCGTAAAATATTTTCTAACAAACTTTTCTGAATCAAAACTCTAGTAAACCAATACTGTCTCAAGAATACGTGAACTTAACTCTGCGTTTGAAAAACTTTAATAATGTTTCTCAAATCTTTAAAACTCATACAAGCAAGAAACAAAGTTTACGTGCCTCAACTGCTTAACACACCTAACAGAAATCCTCCGACGTTAAATAACTTACATGCACGATTCAAAAAATCACTTTGAATGAGTTGTAGTTTTCGGTCGGTTGGTGGAGAGCTTTTCGCCGGAAATCTTTTTGAAAGAGTTTGATTGTGGTGTTAAAAGTTTAAAGGAAAAAAATAGCAAGAGCTCACCATTTTAGAAAATATATTTAAAAGCACCGTTTCGTACACAAGCAGACATAACCGAATCAGATTTAAAATTGACTGAACCGTGCTTGTTAGTATTCGACTGGCCAACTCCTATGAATCGGTTTCCTGTTCTAATCTAAAAATTCAGCTTGGACGAAAATTTAATCGTTGAATTGAAGCTGAAGAAGGGTACTAAAAATAGCAATTACACCCTTAAAAAATTTAGATCTATCATTGTGGATTTATGGATATCCTGGGCGTTAAATCTACCCCCTTTTAGAAATTTCATCCTCGAAATTTGCTTACTTCTACAGATCTGGGTATCAACTACGCAAATCCGTCTCGGGTTCTTAGCTTGCTTCTCTTTTTGAAAGATTTTCTCAATGAATCTTAACCGTGGAGATACTCCTATTCATCAGCCCTCTTTTATCAGCTCGCGTAGATGGCTATCAGCATAGCTCCTTTGTGTACTCTATTAGTTTTAATGCTTTCATTTGAGTAGTTAATCGTCACTTGATTACGCTTGTTAGGATCGAAAAACAGGGGTTGTTCATGAGCTCTGTCATAACTCACGTAGGCTCTCACACAGCCGAAACACCAACCCCTTAAGTTACGTGCATTTAAAAATTTTGGAGTTGAAAATCCAACACACAACTTAAACCAGATCGCATAAATATAGAACCAGCTTAGTGCTAGACCAGCGCAGTGCATAAGGCTAGTTCTGACTGGTGACTTCGACCAGCTCAATAAAAAATGGGCGATCTGGTAGAATAAATCCTTGAGCTGCAATAGCTCAGTGTTCTTGAATATTAGTGCACAGAGATACAGATTGAGTAATGATTTAAAGTCATGCGGAAAACTCAAACTGAACTCTTATATTCGAAATCTCTTTAAACGGTTTTATGCATAGTAAACAAACATGCAATGCGTATGTATGAATGCAGAAAGCAGTAAAGGAAATACGCTGAGGTTTGTTTATGGAAGTTCGGAGAAAACTCTCCTGCGTCTCCCCTTCTTCCACAATCGGGAAGGATTCCACTAGAAGACTTTGATTACAGCGACCCTTTGCTGCAACCCACTCCTACGACCCGCAGCCGCAAGAACTCCTAGCAACACCACTGCACACTAAGCCCGCAAGCTGTGTGTCTAACAACACTTCTTTAACACCTCAGTGAGAAAGGCTACACACACTTCTTTAACGTCTCAGTGGGAAAGACAACTAGACTTGTTTAACGTCTCTGTCCAAAGACTACAATGGAGAGTTTCAAATTTACATTCACTCTAATCCGTTTTGCTCAACTTTTGAATATGAGTGAATGTGTATGTGTATGAGATTTACAGTGTAAGCACTATCTCTCAAGTATGAAATCTCACACACTGGGAAGTGCTCGTGTTCGAGCTGGTTATCTGTTATCTTCCGTAGTTGTGCTTTCTTCTGTTCTTTTGTTTTGGATTTGCACAACACTCTCACTGTTATCTTGCGCATATCTTCATTCTGTGCTTTGCACCTGATATATAAAGCCGTTTAGCAGATTTGTCCGTTGAACACAAAGTTTTAGCCGTTCTGAAAAGTCTTCTGACGTGTTTGTACTTTGTGTCCTTTGGATTTTAATGTGTTGCAGGCTTTATTTGACTTGAGATCTTTTCATCGGTGATTCTACAGCCTTTGCTAACATCGAGCTCTGTTTGATTGTACCCGATGTGGACAAGACGAAACAAATTAGTTTGAACCAATTAATTTGGTCTTCGTATGTTTGTATTCAAATTGCTTTGTTCGTCTGAGTTGGTCTTGTCCAGATCTGGTTCTCCAGCTGGTATCTTCTTCAAGCTGGTTGCTCTTCATCTTTAATCTATTCTTGAGCAATTCTGCATCTGCGCCTCTTTTTGTCTGCAGCTGAGCTTGTTCTGTATTTCCTGCTCTTGAGCTACTTCGAGGCTCTAAGTTTGTCTACCAGCTTTGATCCATTCCCAGCTGGTTTCCTTCCAGCTGGTTGATATATCTGTGAGATCAAACTTCTCACAGATATCATACGGCCAACTGGTTTCTCTGCTCAGGGAAAGCTATTTTAGCTGATCTTCTGATTTGCTCTTGTCAGTTGCCCTTGACCTTTTCTAAGCCAGCTTGTTCATCATTCTCAGCAGGTCATTTCTTTGAGCTGGTTTCTCAGCTGGTTTTCTTCCCAGCTGGACACTTATTCCACCACAGCAGCCTTCTGCTTCCCCATCGATCATCCGGCTGCTGGGGTCCTTGATCAGTTTTTCTCTTTCCTGATCTGGGTGTACCAGCTCGACTCTATTCTTCTCGTCAAGAGCCATTGTGTGCTTGCTTGTTCGCTTGATCCATTCAGACACCTCATCTAAACCATCAACAAGCACACTATTAATCAGTTCTGATTCAGTCTATCCAAGGACTGAGATCCCCATGATGAACTGATTATAGCCGTGCTCAGTGATGAGACATGCACTTGATCACTGCTCTTTTATACGGTTTCACACTCAATCATTGCCCTTGTACTCTGCACTTGATCTGCGCTTGATCCGTTCTGCACTTCAACATTCTGCGCTTGATCTTCGTGCCGCTCCTGCTCCAAGCTGGTGAACCAGCTTGGTGTTCCCTGCACTTTTGAAAGTAAACTGTTGTACCAGCTTGGGCGTCCACTTACTGTTCCAGCTATATATCATCGACCAGTCCAGCTCAGGCGTCCCCTCACTGTTCCAGTTTGGATATCTTCACGTCTACTTCAGTCTTAGCAAGCTGCGCATGTCACGTAGAGCGTTAGTACAATAGTAGCAGATTTTTTGTGAATCAAAACTTAGATTCTGATCTGTATAACCAGATCCAACAATCTTCCCCTTTTTGATTTACACAAAATCTGGATAAACATATACAGACATGTTTATGCTTGAAAATATTTCTCCTCCTTTTTGTGGGAATCAAAAAGGGTTTCGAAATCAAGTCTCCTCCTTAATATTTAAAATAAAACTCCCCTAAACAGAGCGTGGGGTTATTTTATTTTGAAGTTAAAAACATTTTCGGAGGGACGACATGTTTTAAAAAAAATGCATGAGATTTTGAAAACAAAATCTATGCTACTCATAAGATCTAATTTATATAGACCAGATGAGCAATAGAAGATTCAATTTACAGAATCTCTTCCATTTTTCCCTAAGGCTTAGACTCTCCCCGTCATAGAGATCTTGGCATCCACGGACCTCGTGCAATCTAGCAGCTCGTCGGAACAGATATTGCTGCAGTTTCCTTTCGAGAAACTACTCGACAATTCAATAGACATTCCTCCCCATATTCATATAAAATGAGTTTTGAAAGCCTTAAAAAGATTTTGTAGCACAGACAAGATTTCGAACGAATATCAGAGCAGACGTAGTTTTAAAAACGTTTAAAACATTTTCGAAAAAAATGCACCATTCAAAAACAACCTGCTCTGATACCACTTGTTAGGATCAGGGGTTGTTCATGAGCTCTGCCATAACTCACGTAGGCTCTCACACAGCCGAAACACCAACCCCTTAAGTTACGTGCATTTAAAAATTTTGGAGTTGAAAAGCCAGCACGCAACTTAAACCAGATCGCATAAATATAGAACCAGCTTAGCGCTAGACCAGCGCAGTGCATAAGGCTAGTTCCTTTGACCAGCTCAATAAAAAACGGGAGATCTGGTAGAATAAATCCTTGAGCTGCAATAGCTCAGTGTTCTTGAATATTAGTGCACAGAGATACAGATCGAGTAATGATTTAAAGTAATGCGGAAATAACTCAAACTGAACTCTTATATTCGAAAGCTCTTTAAACGGTTTTATGCGTAGTAAACAAACATGCAATGCGTATGTGATATCGAAAATAGGTCTAGGAGTTCAGAAGGGGGGTGGTTGAATGAACTCCTTGAATTTTTATTTTTCGAAACCTTAAAAACGATTTTACAAGCCTTCGCTAAACTCAGATCTGAGTTACCAGATCTGAGTCTCTCAGTTTAAAGCTGTTCGCTCGGTTAACAATAAATTGTACGGAAATAAACCAATTGAGCAGTGAACAGTTAATAGAGATAAATACGATGCAAATAAAGTAAAAGTGCAGGGATAAAGAGTTTGTTTATGGAAGTTCGGATATCAAATCCTACGTCTCCCCTTCTTCCTTTGCAGGAAGGTTTCACTAGAAGATTTGATGTACACAGCCTCTGAATACACCCGATCACTGAGCCTTGCTCCACGTGAACTCCTAGTAACTCCAACTACACGCAGATAACACTTTGGAATACAATCGAATGAAATATTCTCAAACGGCTTCACGTAGCACGTTTGTTACAGACTCAAATATGAATATTACAAAGAACACAATATTTTGAGTACTGTAGATCTTCTGGTTTCTATGACAATGAAACTCGATTTACAATGATAAACCATAAGATATCTCAAAGATAAATCTATTTAGAACAAAGGAGTGTTCTTCGAGATTTTAAAGCTGGGACTTAGATTATTTTTAGCACTTGACTATTCCCAGAAATTTGAGAGCGTAAGAGTATGCGAGATAAAATCGACCGAGAGCAATCAGGAGCTTCTTCATTTGAAATCTTCAACTATTTATACTCTTCAATCTCAACGGTCAAGAAGTGTAGCCAGTAGATACAAACCCCTTTGCATATCTTCATCGTATCTCCATTAATGCTATGCAAAGGTAATCTGCACTTGTCAAGGCTTAGTTGACTTATTTATCAAACCGGATAAACAGCGTAGCAATCACACTGTGTATTGTGCATCTTTACTCAAAATAGCTCTGATCTTGTTTCCTTAATCCAAATTGTCTATCTGGCTTTTATACAATTAAATCGAGATCATTTCTCAAATAAACAACTGATAACATCTGACGAATTCCGAAGCTCACATCTGCTAGATTATTGAAATCTGAATACTGCTCTCTCTTTCCCTTTGTGAGTAGCTACAAGAAATATCTCCTTACACGTATAGCCATCACATCTGAAATATCCCCCTTTTTGTACTATTACAGAATCAATGCTCTCTGTCACATCTGAAAACTGTACTGTTCTTCTCGTAATGCTGAAACACTATCAAATCTGAAGTCTGAAGAACCATGTGTAGAGTCTGTTCACATCTGAACACATATACCCGGATCTGTTACCGTAACCTATGATTCAAATCTGATACCTTCAAATTTAAAATCCTGACCCGATAACTGAAATAACCCGAATACTCAAATCCGTTAAATTTTGATTCCAAATCTTCAACCCGATAACTGAGATCTGATACCCAAATCTGGTCTGCTCTGAAATGCTTGTCTCAATAACGTGACGTCCAGATCTGAAATATTTCCTTCTCTTCTGTGCGAATACATAGGGTCCAGATCTGAGTCTTACGTTCAGTTCTTAGTATCATTTTTGTTATCACAAAAACTTATAAATTAATCTTAACAATTTCCCCACTTTGGTGATGACAAAACTTAGCAACTTACGACTTAAAAACATACGAAAGATATAGCTTGAATTTGCGCTATGTATTTATGATCAAAACTATGCTAAGTACAAGAGATTTGTACAAAGAACGGAAAAACTGTTATAAAATGCAACTGTCCAGATCTATCCAACAATCAGCTCCCTCCAATCCAATATCTCCAGTCTCTTTGTCTAGGACCACTTTGCGAACCACCACTTCCTCTTTTATTTGGAGGTTCACTTCTGCTACCACCACCACCACTAGGTCTGCTCTTATCCTCCAGAGGCGGCTGTGGACCTCGGCTGCTACCACTTTCCTCTTTTTTGTCATCACGACCTCTATTGATATAGGCTATGAAACAGCAAGGTGATTGCGAATGGTACTATAATGTTCCTAAGACTCCTCACGGAACGCAAGCATAGCCGCTTTCTGGTCTTGCACCTCCTTTCGAATATCAGCCAGATCTGTCGTTAAGATGACATTATGAGCCCGAACCTCTTCTCTTAAACTCAAGAATTTCAAGCGATAAGACAGCTTTTTGAATCTGTAATTCATGTCGAACATTTTTAATAAGACCTAGAAGGACTTGGTCTTGCTGAGTATGGGCTTCTACAAGTGATTTCTCAAGATTATTGATCTTTGATAAGAGTTGGTTCTTGAGATCGCCAATGCTGTCTTTAGTCCACAACTGCTTAATGGAAAGTTGAGTAACAGAAGCCCTGAGCTGTGCAAATGATTTGGTGAAATTGTCTCAGGAATAGCAGTAGTAGGCATTAAGATCTGGTCATCAGCTGTCTCGTCACCCAGAGGAATGTTATCGGTAGTGAAGTGCATAAGAGAATTAGCAGAAGTACTCGGACTTGGAGAATTCAAAACTGTATCTGGATTGCGCTGAGAAAAACTATCAGATTCTATAGGATCTGGATTTTGATCTTTTATCTGCACAATTGGATCTACAGTAACTGAATCTGGATGGTGTTGAGAGAAACTATCAGATTCTGTAGGATCTGGATTTTCAGAAGAAACCGAGGGTTCCGATCTCGGAGAGGGGGAACGGTAAATGGTCGAACCATCAGAACTGGAAAACAGAGTCTGTACCTCTGGATTTACAACATAATTATCAAAGAAATCAACGAAACTATTTGTATCTACACCATGCTGAAATACACCACGAAATCCGGACGGGACCTCCTCTATATCTATAAGGGACCGATTATGTCTTTACAACGATTAACTGTACCAACGGGTCTAAAAAATTCAACCAGTGAAAACTGTACGACTGCCACACAAACTTCTGTCCAATGGTCGCGAATAAGCCTAGAAAAAGGTGATCTGGAGTCCAGGTCTTGGACTGGTTCAACAAAAGCGTAGTAAGGCCTTTGAGGCAACATTTCCCACTTGTGAGAGTCAACTGGCTTGGAAATGGGTCTCCAATAATCTACCCCTTCTACGATGAGCCAAGATCCGTCAACTAAGATCATTGCTCTAATCCAGCATGTCGATTTGAATTTCGTATTAGATCTGGGAATGAAAACACCAGGCTAGACATTGGTTCCTTCGAACAGATGTGAACTATATGGCCGTGTCCACTCCAGCTTGTGCTCTTTCATCTGCCGCAGCAAAATTTTCAGTGAAAAATGATGAGAAGCAGTCAGCAAATCCAAGATTTTAAGATCGATGGCTGTTGTGGCTGTGCCTGATACAAAATTATGACGTATGGCCTCTAAGAATTTTCGAAGTAGCATTTCTCTATACTTGGCAATTATGTACACTCGCCTCTGAAGAGCTATGTGAACCGAATATGTCTCAGCCCAAGTCAGTACTAGCTCTTCCTTTGCAGCAATATCGTTAACTGAATCTAACACAGTTAATCTGCAAAGACTAAAAGAATTAAAGAATTGAACAATTTCTTCTATCACCTGCTCTCTCAACTGTACAAGAAAGTCTATATCGGCACAAATCAATGAAAATATTTCACGGGCCGGATGCCCTTGTATTGTATCTACCACAAGAGGCTCCTTCCCCTTGTCATCGGCAGCAATTTGTGGAAGACTGGCCTTGTACAGATCCATCTCCATAATTTCAATCCCTTGGCCAAACTTTATCTTCGTTGGCTCGGCAGCTGTAACAGAGGGCATCATCATATCATCAGGAATTTGCTTCAAAAGGTCCTCAAGAGACATTAGATCTTCATCAGACATTGATGGTTTTTCAGTAAGCTCCACAGCCTTGCTCAAGGGCTCTGTGTCTTCAATGTTTGTAGTCTTCTCCAAGCTCAGTTCCTCAGTAACCACTGGCTCTATCTCTTTCTCCTTATCATTCCGCTTCTCTATCTCAATTTTCTTACTTGGTTGCTTAAACCCAGACATATTGTCATCCTCCCCAGATCTCAAAGGCTCTTTAAGAAACTGTTTTGGTGCAAGAAAAGATGCCAATTTCCTAGCAGTTTCATTTTCAGCTCCATCAAGATTATCATCCTCATCATTGACAGCAATCGAGTGCTCTAGTTCTATCTCAGCAGGTCTCGTTATCCATGGTTCCACGAAATCTATTTCCATCTGCGCTGTGAGACCTGAATCTGTTAAGTAAGATTAATTGTGGAAATTAATCGGTTGATTTGAGGTTTGTGGTTTAGACTCTCTGTTGGTGTTTAAGTGGCATTTTTGGGTCGATTTCATTACTTAGAACGATTCTGGTGATTTTCGTATTTTTGAATTTGGGTGCCAGCTGGTGACAGTTTGCTTACGTGACGTTGTGTGTGGGCATCGAAGGTGCTGACGTAAGCCTTGCTGTTATCAGTCGAGACTCGAGAGTATAGGAATCAGTTGCTGGTTGAATTAGTGTGTTTTTGTATCAGGCGAGATACGATGTCGTTTTGAGTTTTATACCTGCTGATAACAGATATGTCGACGTAAGCATTACTGTTGAGCGTTGTGTGGATGACGTAGACTTTACTGTCGTCAGTCGATGGGCGTTATCGCGTTATTTGTATGCCTGCTGGTTGTCAACGCGGGTCAACTTTCCTGTAGCGCGAAGAGGATGCGACGTCGTTTGAGTTAGTTGCAACGCCGCGTATTGATGTTGCTGCTGGTAGCAGCAGGGGGTAGTGTTTTATGTTGTTTTGGTCTTGCGAGTGGATGTCCAGCTTCTGGCAGTAGGAACAGTGGATTTTAGGCGACGTCGTTTGGTTTAGTCGCTGCGACGCCGTTTTGGCTTAGCGTTACAAGCCCTTTTGTTATTGTTGCTGCTGGCAGTCGAGGGTCGTTAATTGTGGAGAATACGTCGACTGTTGCTCCTGCTAGTTTTGTCGGTGGAAATGCGCTCCTGCTGGTAGCAGCAGTTAAGAGTTTTATAAATAGCAAGACTTGGTCTTCGTTGTGGATTATTAGTTCCCATACTGAGAAATATTTCCCCGATTGTCGACCCCTGTTTCTCAAACCCTCGTTACTATTCACCTTGAGCTATTCCGATGGATTCCCGTCGTTTCCGGTGGTTGTTTTGCTCGTGCGAAGTAGCTTTGGACTCCTCTCGAGAAGCTCTACCTTTCTACACCAGTTTTAGAAGCTGTAATTGGCTAGTCGAGAAACGCGAAGTTGCTGCCGTTTGAGTGTTGCGTCGACCGGGTAGAACTACGTTCTGGTTTTCGATGAGACCTTGTTCCTAGCCATAGGACAGTCCTTAATAACATGTCCTGGCAATCCACATCTATAACAAACATTCTGTCCCTTTCTACATAGACATGGTGGTTCTTCTGGCACTTGGGACACTGAGGCTTGTTTCCAACTGCTGAAACCGCACTGATGGGTTGCACAACCAAAGTTTTCTGCTCCTGAGGCTTTTGTTCCTGCGACCTCTGCTGATTCTTGTATGGTTTCTTGGGTGGTCGCTGGTCTTTCTGTTGGAAAGCATGCCTCTTCAGTTGTCGCTCCTCCACAACTGCTTTCCATTCCTGATCAGCTCTTAGAGCCTTATCCACCGCTACTCGATAATCTTTTGGTTCTACCAGTCTCACATCATGCCTGAGCGCTGGTTTCAATCCATCGACAAAATGTCGCAATTTCTCCTTAGGATCAGCTCCAATCAACGGTACAAAATAACATCCACGTTCGAACTTTCGAACATATTCCTGGACAGTCATGTCCCCTTGCTTGATCATCAAGAACTCTCT
>KQ996412.1:445226-477398 GCA_001598015.1 Dorcoceras hygrometricum
ATACCGCACTCTCATCTCCCTGCTGGGATCATTAGCCACCATGTGCCGAGTGGTTAACTACCACAGTTCATGGGCGAGGCAACAGCAGGTTGGGTTGTTTGATGCATCTGGTATTTGGGTGTAGTGTCATGGCGAGTGGCTCATTACCACACTGTGAACACACCACGTGGCCACTGTTCGTTGTTGATGATTTTTGGAGCTATGTTTGAGTTCCTTAGCTCCCTTGAGGGTCGAGCTTTCTGTTGATATCCGGTGTCTCATGCATAGCATCTGCATTTTATCTTATGCATTTCCTTAGCTGTTTCTTTTGCTCTCCGTACTGGGGTTTGACCCCATGTCCCTCTGGGGCTTGGTTTGTTTCCTTGTTTGTGTTGTTTTCAGGAAACCCAGGTTTTACAGCTGGTCGTGGTTTTAACCCAGCTGGTGGTGCCCCGGGAGGTGGTTAGCGTGTCCCAGTTGCGTATAGCATATTTATATATATGTATCAGTTAGTTAGGGGGATGCCCTGTGCTTTGTTGTTGTATCCCGTTGGGGAGTCTGGTACATGTTATTTGTGTCTAGTTGTTATGCTAGCATTCATGGTTTTGTAACTGGGAACTTATTTTGAGTATCGTTCTATTTTAAATTATATGTTTTAAACCGTCGGGCCTAAAAGCGAAAAATTTTACCCACTTTTTGATAAGCTTCCGCATGTGTTTGGGTTTTTACTCTGTTTAGAGCACGAGGCCTGACATTTTTTGGTATCAGAGCTTAAGCTGGGATAAGCTCAATTTCTTTGATCACACTTGAGTCTAGGCACAGTGTTGTGTGTTGCATGTGCTTAACTTATGTGACTTACGTGCTGCATATGTATGTTATATGCTCTCTATGCTGTATCTGTTCTGCTTTTCCTTATCCTGTTGAGTGTATTTAGATGCCGCCTAGACGTCGTGGTAGAGGTAGGGGGCAGTTTCAGGAATCAGGAGGTCAGAACGAGGATCAGTATAGTGCTCCTAGTCATACTCGTGAGAGTAGCGAAGAGGGGGAAGCTGAGGCTCCGCCAGCTCCAGTGGAGAGAATGGATGTTGTTATAGCTCGATTTCAGAGGATGAGCCCTCCTATCTTTAATGGCGATGAGTCGAGTGAGGATGCTGATTCGTGGCTCCATAACGTCATTCATCTTTTTGATAGGGCTCAGTATGACGATGAACTCCGGTTTAGGTTAGTGACCTTGTTGCTGAGGAAGGCCGCAGAGCGTTGGTGGTGAGGTGCGTCTAGTACCTTAGCGGAAACTGGAGTTGGTATCACTTGGGAAACTTTCTGTGAGACCTTCAGGCAGGAGTATATCCCCGATTCGTATGTGGCTGCCCGTGAGCGGGAGTTTGAGTTTTTGGAGCAGGGCTCGATGACTGTGCGCGAGTATGCTCGCAAGTTTTCTGCGTTGTTGGCTTATGTTCCGCATGTTGCTGGCCGGGAGAGGGCCAAGAGTACCAGATTCGTGGAGGGCTTGAATGAAGAATTTTACCAGAGTGTTTTGACGAGCAAGCCCAAGTCGTATGCTGAGGCCGTTGATACTGCTATCCACAACTAGCCAACTTGTGGCGTGTGGGTTCATAGACTCTTGTATATGACAATCTTTATATATGATATTCGCATTTATTTATATGACATTCTTTAGTTTCATTATGTTGTATGATGATTAACAATTACGTTGAGTAAAGACCTAGAATACACTAAAGTGTATGTTAGATGTGATAGTGGGTATGACGACTATCATGAAACACATCTAATAGTCACTGTGTATTCTGAACTTTTGCGGTGGAAAGCATCCTTCCATGCAGTGTGTTGGTGTGCAGGGTTCCTGCAACCTTTGTGGTCAGTACGGGCATTTTGCGAGTGTGTGTCCGTCAGCTGGATCACAGCAGATCGTGGCCCAGCCTCAGGGTCGTGGAGGTCAGCTAGGGGCTGTTCTCAGCAGTTTCCGTAGCCCCGTTTGGGTGAGACTCCGTTTAGATCGTTTCAGCAGCCTGGCCCATCGCGTTTTGGACAGTCGTCTCAGCCTATCTTCTCAGGACCACAGGATGCTCAAGCCAACGCCATGACGAGGGGGCAGGTGGAGGAGACACCGAGCCGGGTGATTGCAGGTACTTGTTGCGTTTTTGACTTTCCTGCTCGTGTGTTGTTTGACACTGGTGCATCGCATTCGTTTATTTCTGATTCGTTTGTTGCTGAGCATGGTCTGTGTACCATCCCTTTGCGCGATGTTGTTTCTATTTCAACCCCCGGTGGTATGAGCCTGTTCTCCCAGGAGGTTTTGTTGAATGGTGTGTTGCGGTTTAGTGAGTATGTCTTGTTAGCGAATTTGATCCATTTGATGCTTTGGGATTTCGATTGCATAGTTGGGATGGATGTGCTATCCAACTATAGGGCCTCCGTGGACTGCTTCCATGGGATTGTGCGCTTTAGGACTTTGTCTGGCGAGAAGTGGGACTTCTATGGCCAGGATTCGCGATCGAAGATTCCATTGGTTTCCGTGATGGAGATGTTTAGCTTGTTGTCTTTGGGAAATGCTGGCTTTATGATCTACGCTTTGGATGCGTCTTCTTCTTCCAGTGTTCAGCCTAGTGACGTTCCCGTGGTGCGACACTTCCCCGACGTGTTTCCGGAGGAGATTCCTGGTTTTCCTCAGAGGCGGGAAATAGACTTCAGCATAGAGCTGGTGCCTGGCACATCTCCGATTTCTCGTGCTCCGTATCGTCTGGCGCCTGCGGAGTTGAGAGAACTCAAGGTGCAGTTAGACGATTTGCTGGAGAAAGGTTTTATTCGCCCTAGTATGTCACCGTGGGGAGCGCCCATTTTGTTTGTGAATAAGAAGGATGGCTCAATGCGGATGTGCATTGATTTTCGCCAGTTGAATAAAGCCACTGTTAAGAACAAGTACCCGTTGCCGAGAATAGATGATCTGTTTGATCAGTTGCAGGGTTCTGTGGTGTATTCTAAGATTGATATTCGTTCCGGGTACCATCAGCTCAGAGTGAGGGAACAAGATGTCGCGAAGACTGCGTTTCGTACGAGGTACGGACATTTTGAGTTTTTGGTGATGCCGTTTGGGTTAAAAAACGCGCCTGCAGTCTTTATGGATCTGATGAATCGGGTTTTTAGAGAGTTCATAGATCAGTTTGTGATTGTTTTTATTGACGACATCTTAGTTTACTCGAAGACTCCGAGGGAGCACAAGGAGCACTTGGAAATGGTTCTTCAGAGGTTGAGAGAGCAGCAGTTGTATGCGAAGTTTTCCAAGTGCGAGTTTTGGTTGGATCGCGTTGTATTTCTGGGTCATGTTATTTCGTCGAATGGCATTTCTGTGGATCCCAGTAAAGTGGATGATGTTCTGAACTGGGAGAGACCGAGAAATGTGTCTGAGATTCGCAGTTTCTTAGGTCTGGCTGGCTATTATCGTCGCTTCATTGAGGGATTTTCTAGTATAGCGAAGCCGATGACCCAATTGACCCAGAAGGATAGGCGGTTTGTTTGGACTGAGCAGTGTGAGAATGCGTTTCAACTGCTCAAGGAAAAGTTGACTACTGCGCCTGTTTTGGCTCTGCCGTCTGGTTCAGGTGGTTTTGTTGTTTGTTCTGACGCTTCGCTCAATGGGCTGGGTTGTGTATTGATGCAGAATGGCCGAGTCATTGCGTATGCCTCGTGGCAGTTGAAACCGCACGAGACTCGTTAACCAGTTCATGATTTGGAGTTAGCAGCGGTGGTCTTTGCGTTAAAGATCTGGGGTCACTACCTGTATGGCGAGCAGTTTGTGGTGTACTCCGACCACAAGAGTTTGCAGTACTTGTTTTCGCAGCCTGACTTGAACATGCGTCAGCGCAGGTGGATGGAGTTGCTCAAAGATTTTGATTGCGAGATCAAATATCAGCCTGGGAAGTCGAACGTAGTGGCCGATGCGTTGAGCAGGAAGGCGAGTGAGATGCTGGCTTTGTTGTACATCTCCAAGGACCAGGAGCATCTTAACACTACGGGTTGGAGATTCTACCCGGCTGAGGATTTCGTTATGGTCTCATCGTTCCAAGTGGAACCGCAGATTGTTTCTACCATTCGAGCAGCTCAGAGGACCGATCCGTCTATCCACGAGTTGAAGTTGAAACTCAGGGCTGGCGAACTTGAGGACTATTCTGTTTCGTCCGATGGATGTTTGAGGTTCCGTGGCAGGTTGGTTGTGCCCAATTTGATCGATTTGAAGGAGGAGATCCTTCGTGAGGCGCACTGTAGCAGACATAGTGTTCATCCTGGTGCACGGAAGATGTACCATGCTTTGAAGCCGCACTTTTGGTGGGCTGGCCTGAAGAGTGACGTTGCTGGTTTCGTTGCTCGTTGTTTGAATTGCCAGATGGTAAAGGCCGAGAGGATGAGACCCGGTGGTCTGTTGCAGAGTTTAGAGGTGCCCCAATGGAATTGGGAGCACATTGCTATGGATTTCGTGATGCATCTGCCTCTTTCTAGCCTAGGATGCGATGCTATTTGGGTAGTTGTAGACCGTTTGTCGAAGTCTGCACACTTCGTTCCCTACGGGATGACCTTCTCGTTGAAGAAGATGGCGAAGCTGTACGTTGATTTTGTTGTTTGATTGCACGGTGTGCCTGTTTCAATCGTGTCCGACCGAGATCCGAGGTTTACTTCCAGGTTTTGGAAGAGTTTGCAAACAGCTTTGGGAACTAGATTGGCTATGAGTACCGCGTATCACCCCCAGACAGATGGCCAATCTGAGCGAACTATCCAGACGCTGGAGGATATGTTGCGTGCTGTTGTGTTGGATTTCGGAGGTAACTGGCAAGACGCGTTGTCTTTGGTTGAGTTCTCGTACAATAACAACTACCAAGTGACGATTGGTATGGCGCCTTTCGAGGCTTTGTATGGCCGCAAGTGCAGATCGCCAGTTTATTGGGAAGAAGTGGGGGAGAAGCAGCTGTCTGCCCCAACTTTTGTGCAGCAAATGAAAGATCATGTTGATCTAATTCGACAACGAATGAAGGCTGCCCAAGATCGCCAAGCTAGTTATGCGAATAAGAGGCGTCGACCTCTTGAGCTTTAGGTTGGTGATCGTGTATTTCTCAAGGTTTCTCCGTTTCGTAGTGTGATGCGCTTTGGACGCAAGGGAAAGTTAGCCCCTCGTTACGTTGGTCCGTATGAGATTGTCGAGAGGATTGGCCCTTTAGCGTATCGGTTGTTGTTGCCATCAGAGTTGTCCTCTCTTCACGATGTGTTTCATGTGTCGATGTTGAGGAAATATGAGCCAGATCCGTCTCATGTGCTTGAAACTGATGAGGTAGAGATAGATCAGTCGCTGAGTTATCAAGAGTATCCTTTGCAGATCCTTGTCCGAAAAGAGAAACAGTTGAGGAATAAGACCATTCCTTTGGTAATGGTGCAATGGAGCAAGCATGGTAGGGAAGAAGCTACTTGGGAGCTGGAAGAAAAGATGCAGTGTGAGTTCCCGCATATGTTTGAGTAGCTGTTGAGCTAGATTATCCCGTAGCTTGTAGTTTTGTTGTATTTCTTCCCTAGTTGTTGTTAATTGTTTGCTCAGTTATCTTGAACTCTTGACCTTGTGTTGGGCGAGTTCTGGTGTTAGTTTTTAGTTTCTGTTATGGTCTCTGCTGTTGTTTGTTGTATCAGAATTGTTGTTTGATTTCGAGGACTAAATCCTTTTTAGTGGGGGAGAAATGTGAGACCTGAATCTGTTAAATAAGATTAATTGTGGAAATTAATCGGTTGATTTGAGGTTTGTGGTTTAGACTCTCTGTTGGTGTTTAAGTGGCATTTTCGGGTCGATTTCATTCCTTAGAACGATTCTGGTGATTTTCGTATTTTTGAATTTGGGTGCCTGCTGGTGATAGTTTGCTGACGTCACGTTGTGTGTGGGCATCGAAGGCGCTGACGTAAGCCTTGATGTTATCAGTCGAGACTCGAGAGTATAGGAATCAGTTGCTGGTTGAATTAGCGCATTTTTGTATCGGGCGAGATCCTTAGAACGATTCTGGTGATTTTCGTATTTTTGAATTTGGGTGCCTGCTGGTGATAGTTTGCTGACGTCACGTTGTGTGTGGGCATCGAAGGCGCTGACGTAAGCCTTGATGTTATCAGTCGAGACTCGAGAGTATAGGAATCAGTTGCTGGTTGAATTAGCGCATTTTTGTATCGGGCGAGATACGATGTCGTTTTGAGTTTTATACCTGCTGATAACAGATATGTCGACGTAAGCATTACTGTTGAGCGTTGTGTGGATGACGTAGACTTTACTGTCGTCAGTCGATGGGCGTTATCGCGTTATTTGTATGCCTGCTAGTTGTCAACGCGGGTCAACTTTCCTGTAGCGCGAAGAGGATGCGACGTCGTTTGAGTTAGTTGCAACGCCGCGTATTGATGTTGCTGCTGGTAGCAGCAGGGGGTAGTGTTTTATGTTGTTTTGGTCTTACGAATGGATGTCCAGCTGCTGGCAGTAGGAACAGTGGATTTTAGGCGACGTCGTTTGGTTTAGTCGCTGCGACGCCGTTTTGGCTTAGCGTTACAAGCCCTTTTGTTATTGTTGCTGCTGGCAGTCGAGGGTCGTTAATTGTGGAGAATACGTCGACTGTTGCTCCTGCTAGTTTTGTCGGTGGAAATGCGCTCCTGCTGGTAGCAGCAGTTAAGAGTTTTATAAATAGCAAGACTTGGTCTTCGTTGTGGATTATTAGTTCCCATACTGAGAAATATTTCCCCGATTGTCGACCCCTGTTTCTCAAACCCTCGTTACTATTCACCGTGAGCTATTCCGATGGATTCCCGTCGTTTTCGGTGGTTTTTTTGCTCGTGCGAAGTAGCTTTGGACTCCTCTCGAGAAGCTCTACCTTTCTACACCAGTTTTAGAAGCTGTAATTGGCTAGTCGAGGAACGCGAAGTTGCTGCCGTTCGAGTGTTGCGTCGACCGGGTAGAACTACGTTCTGGTTTTCGGTGAGACCTTGTTCCTAGCCATAGGACAGTCCTTAATAACATGTCCTGGCAATCCACATCTATAACAAACATTCTGTCCCTTTCTACATAGACATGGTGGTTCTTCTGGCACTTGGGACACTGAGGCTTGTTTCCAACTGCTGAAACCGCACTGATGGGTTGCACAACCAAAGTTTTCTGCTCCTGAGGCTTTTGTTCCTGCGACCTCTGCTGATTCTTGTATGGTTTCTTGGGTGGTCGCTGGTCTTTCTGTTGGAAAGCATGCCTCTTCAGTTGTCGCTCCTCCACAACTGCTTTCCATTCCTGATCAGCTCTTAGAGCCTTATCCACCGCTACTCGATAATCTTTTGGTTCTACCAGTCTCACATCATGCCTGAGCGCTGGTTTCAATCCATCGTGTCATGGCGAGTGGCTCATTACCACACTGTGAACACACCCCGTGGCCACTATTCGTTGTTGATGATTCTTGGAGTTATGTTTGAGTTCCTTAGCTCCCTTGAGGGTCGAGCTTTCCGTTGATATCCGGTGTCTCATGCATAGCATCTGCATTTTATCTTATGCATTTCCTTAGCTGTTTCTTTTGCTCTCCGTACTGGGGTTTGACCCCATGTCCCTCTGGGGCTTGGTTTGTTTCCTGTTTGTGTTGTTTTCAGGAAACCCAGGTTTTACAGCTGGTCGTGGTTTTAACCCAGCTGGTGGTGCCCCGGGAGGTGGTTAGCGTGTCCCAGTTGCGTATAGCATATTTATATATATGTATCAGTTAGTTAGGGGGATGCCCTGTGCTTTGTTGTTGTATCCCGTTGGGGAGTCTGGTACATGTTATTTGTGTCTGGTTGTTATGCTAGCATTTGTGGTTTTGTAACTGGGAACTTATTTTGAGTATCGTTCTATTTTAAATTATATGTTTTAAACCGTCGGGCCTAAAAGCGAAAAATTTTACCCACTTTTTGATAAGCTTCCGCATGTGTTTGGGTTTTTACTCTGTTTAGAGCACGAGGCCTGACATGCGCTGTCTTTGTAATCACTTGAACAATAATATGATCAACGTCATCAACAAATGTTGTCTCCCGATCTTTCTCAACAACATCTCCCACATCTGGTTATTTCTCAACATAGATCCTATTGGCAATATCAATTTCCTCTTTGGTGCGCGGCGTCGTGGAGCACGCGGAGTCACAGCTGGGAGAGTGGAGATAGGTTCAACATCTTGAGCCCCAGAAACAAGGGCCAAGTCCTTGTCTGAGGGAGCAGCCTTCTCAACAGTTGTCTTCTTCTTCTTCTTAGCGACAGGCTCACCAACAGTAGGAGTTGGTCTCCTTTTTGATGCAGCCTTCTTCTTCACAACTGGCCCATCTCCCACTGGCTCATCCACATCAACTGTGATATTTTTGTTTTTGGCCACGTAAGTGCCAACTGTTTTAGCAGTAAGGATTTTGAGAGGTGGAAATTCCTTTGATTCCTGCAACTCCAAGTCTGGTGCACCCTTCAACAAGATACAAATCTGCACCGCATATCCTCTGTCTTGCCTCGTCGGGGGAGTCACCATATCCTTAAAAGATATTGAACAGCAGTTTGCCCCAGTTAACCTTGACTCCACCATGAATGGCAGACATCATCAGGAATCTATCATGGGTGACGACATCGAAGGAACCGGCTTTCACAGTCACTGTTTTAGCCAATATGTCATTCAGCAGACGGAACTCAAACTTAATTTCCCTCTTTTTGCAAGAGGTTTTCAGCTGTTCACCATCATAAGAAAATGCAGTCCTCGCATCAAACGCCAATTCCTTTGGGACATCACTCATATCAGTCAATCCCTCCGTCGGAAGCTCAAAAGTTCCAGCAAACACTTCCTCAGTAAACTCAACAGACTTTCCCTGAACAGTACTTACAACCTTGTTGTCTCTTACTGAAGCATTCTGAAAGAACTCCACCAACGCAGCCTCATAGATGGCAGACGTTCATCCTAAGAACCCACGAAGTCCAGATGACTCCAGGGCCTTGAACATCTTAACCATTCCTTCCTCTTCCATCCCGAGAACTGAGTCGAAGTAGATCTGACTGGCATTGTTGATCAAAGCAGAGGCCATTTTTGAATAGTTGATAGAACGGAAGCGCTGAAAGCAAAGATAATCTGCAGAGAAGAAAACACTGAAAGCAAGAGATTTCGATAGCAATATTTCGCAAGGTAAATGTTAGTGAAAAAGGAAACGTCGTAATATAAGCAAGGAATGTGAAACGGTGAGAGAGAGAATGTGGATGTGACGTTTCGCATGATGACAACCACGTGTCAATCATCCGATGGCGCAATTAATTTTGAAAAGATTTGAAAAGATTTTGAAATGATTTTCAGAAATTTTACCCATACAGTAAGAAAGGTACAACAAGCGCCATTTTCTTAACTGTTTCAATATGTCAGCTGGGGTACTACCAGATCTGTTCTCTTATAAGCATCACCTGTATATACGCGAAGTCTGAGTAGGTTAAGATCTCACGCATTCGGCTGACTCAGCGCTTATTAACCCAGATCTGTTGTTCCCCCTAAAGCTGAGGTCCTCCAACCCTGAGAGTTTACCAGATCTGAAAAATCCAAGCTGTTCCCCCTGAACAGTAGACTCAGATCTGATGTAAACAACAGTTGTTCAACCTGTAATTGTTAGCAAAAACATAGATTAAGGTAGTTCTAAGAGACCAAGAATATTTCCAAAGTAGGAAAACTTAGCGTCCGGTAGGGGTTTTGTGAAGATGTCAACAACTTGCTGATCTGTAGGCATATATTCTAGCCGGAAGTCCTTATTGAGCACGTGATCTCTTATGAAATGATGCCTGATGTCGATGTGCTTTGTTCTTGAATGCGGCACTGGATTCTGGGTGATTGTGATGGCACTGGTGTTGTCACAGAGAATAGGCGCTTTAGAAGCATCAATGCCGTAGTCCTTGAGCTGGTGTTGAATCCATAAGATCTGAGCACAGCAGCTTTCAGCCGCTAGATACTCTGCTTCAGCTGTGGACGTTGCAATTGAAGTCTGCTTCTTATTGAACCAGGAAAATCAATCGATCTCCTAGAATTGACAAGTCCCTATCGTGCTTCACCGATCAATCCCTGCAGAAATGATGCCTGATGTCGATGTGCTTTGTTCTTGAATGCGGCACTGGATTCTGGGTGATTGTGATGGCACTGGTGTTGTCACAGAGAATAGGCGCTTTAGAAGCATCAATGCCGTAGTCCTTGAGCTGGTGTTGAATCCATAAGATCTGAGCACAGCAGCTTTCAGCCGCTAGATACTCTGCTTCAGCTGTGGACGTTGCAATTGAAGTCTGCTTCTTATTGAACCAGGAAATCAATCGATCTCCTAAGAATTGACAAGTCCCACTTGTGCTTCACCGATCAATCCTGCATCCTGCGTAATCTGCATCACTATAACCTATTAGTTGAAAGCTGGAGTCTTTGGGATACCAACCCACATTGGAAGTTCCTTTTAAATACTTAAGAATTCGCTTTACATCTATGTAATGTAATTGTTTAGGCTCTGCTTGAAATCTAGCACACATACAGACAACAAACATGATGTCTGGTATGCTAGCAGTTAGGTATAGCAAAGAGCCAATTATACCACGATACAAAGATACCTCTATGGCAGTTCCAGCTTCGTCTTTGTCCAATTTTATTGAGGAGCTCATTGGGGTCGCAGCTTCTGAACAATTGTCCATGCCAAATTTCTTCAGAAGTTCTTTCGTGTATTTTGCTTGATTGATGAAGATACCATTGTCAAGATGTCTCACTTGTAATCCAAGAAAGAACGTCAGCTCGCCCATCATGCTCATTTCGAACTTGTCCTGCATCAACTTAGAAAATTTCTGGCACAGCTTGGGGTTAGTTGACCCAAAAATAATAACATCAACATATATCTGTACCAGCATGATATGATCGGATTTGACAAATTTAAATAGTGTCTTATCGACGGTGCCTATTGTGAATTCATGCTCGATAAGAAATTTTGAAAGTGTATCATACCAAGCTAAGGGTGCTTGCTTCAACCTATACTATATCCAATTTGTAAACGTGATCTGAATGTGTATGATTTACGAATCCAGGAGGTTGGGCAACATACACTTCCTCTGTTAAGATGCCATTAAGAAAGACACTCTTCTCATCCATTTGAAAGACCTTGAAGTCTTTATATGCAGCATATGCAAGAAACATGCGAATGGCTTCTAATCTAGCTACCGGTGCAAAAGTTCCATCAAAATCTATGCCTTACATTTGTCTAAATCCTTGAGCTACCAGTCTAGATTTGTTTCTAATTACTACGCCATCTTCATTCAGCTTGTTCCTAAAGAATCATTTAGTTCCTATCACTGGATGATTAGTAGGTCTGAGAACTAGTTTCCATACATTATTTCTTTAAATTGAGTAAGTTCTTCTTGCATTGAATCTATCCAGCTCGGGTCTGCTAAAGCCTCTTCAATCAGCTTTGGTTCTATATGCGATATGAATGCTGAATCAAAGCGATCATGCATGAGCTGACTTCGTGTGCAAACAGGAGAGTGAATGTTACCTATGATCTGCTCGGGTGGATGACTTATGTTCACCAAATATCAGATCTGATTGGATTTGCTCCTTGTTCAGTTTGGATGTTCGACTGGTTGGCTTGATCTGGATTTTCTGACACCAATTGATAAGATTGTTGTTCTAGATTTGGATCAGATACCAATTGATAATTTGTGTTGTCAGCTTGGGCATCTGGATCTGATCTGGATACCAATTGATGTACTGCAGGATCTGCTTGTGTATCCACTTGAGCAGTAGTTGGTACAACATCCGCAATTGGCACACTAGATGAGATATGTTCCTGCACAGGGTCAACTTTAGTCAAATAAATGGCTACTGGGTTACCTGCCAGATCTGCTTGTGCGTTAACTTGAGGTGTGTCCAGATCTGGTTGGGGATCAGCTGAATGTCTTTGTTGTGGCACGTCGTCATCCGAATCATCAAGGCTGGTTGATTCCAGATGTGAACACAACTCATGTAAGCTCGCGGCTGAATTTGATCAAAAACTGATCTCGTCGAACACAACGTGAGCTGATTCTTCTACTGTCAGGCTCCTGTTGTTGAACACTCTGTAGGATTTGCTCACAGATGAGTATCCAAGAAATAGACATGCATCAGATTTGGCATCGAAAGCTGTTAGGTGCTTTTTACCGTTATTATGAATGAAACATCTGCACCAAACACCCTGAAATAGGATATATCAGGTTTCTTGCCACTCCATATCTCATATGGGGTAACTCCATGGGTATTGTTAATCATAGATCTGTTCTGAGTGTAGCAAGCTTTGTTAACTGCTTCTGCCCAAAATTTTTGTGAAATACTGGAATAAGCAATCATAGATCGAGCAGCTTCTTTTAAAGTTTGGTTTCTCCACTCAGCTAGCCCGTTCTGCTGAGGAGTTCTCGTTGCTGAAAGCTCATGCTTTATCCCAATGTCTTCCAGATAAAATGATAGCTTATAATTTAAAAACTCAGTTCCTATGTCAGATCTTATCCGGTTGACAGTACAAGATGTGTCATTTTGCAAACGTTTCAAAAGCTTAATCAGCTGGTCGGTAGTTTCAGATTTTGATTTTAAAAACAACACCCATGTAAATTTTGTAAAATCATCAACAACAACTAGGGTGTAGTTTGTTCTCCCTAAGCTGGTTATGTGTATAGGACCAAAAAGATCCATATGTAAAAGCTCTAAGCTTCGGGAAGAACGTTGACCATTTTTCTTTTTAAAAGTAGATCGAATCTGCTTACCTAGCTGACATGATGCACAAATCTTGTCCTTAGAAAAATTTAGTTTGGGCATACCAGAAACCAATTCAAGCTTACTCAATTTGGAAAGGGTTTTAAAGTTCAGATGGTTCATTCTTTGGTGCCACAGCCAGCTCTTAGAAGAGTCGGCTGTTAGGCAGATCTGTTCAGATCCCATATGCTCTGACCAATTGATAAAGTAGGTATTCCCCGATATTTTGCCAACCAATACAGTCAGACCATCCGGACTCTGAACTGTGCATGTGTTCTTTTCAAAGTTAACTGTATAACCTTTGTCACACAGCTGACTTATATTAATTAAATTATAGCACAAATTTTCAACAACAAGAATATCATATATGCAAATGTTACCATGGGTAAGCTTACTCTTACCCACAGTGTTACCGTGAGAGTTATCACCAAAAATAATTTTGGCTCCTTTGTGTTGTACCACATCTGACAACAGCTTTGGATTACCCGTCATGTGCCTTGCACATCCACTGTTCGGATACCAAATGATAGATTCATCTGCAACTGTTTGGATTACCCGTCATGTGCCTTGCACATCCACTGTTCGGATACCAAATGATAGATTCATCTGCAACTGTGTACCTGTTGACCTGCACTCACGAAAACAAATTTTGGTACCCAATTTTACTTGTGTCCAGATCGGATTACCCCTTTTGGGACCCATACTTGAATTATTTTAATAGTATTCCTAGTATGGGCGTCCATAAGGGTATGTGCAGAAATGTCGTGACATATGTTGAGCTTTGGCTTAGTATGTGGACCATTCAGATCTCGTTGGGGCTGAACCTTTACCCCACATATTTGACCTTCTAAGAACCACTCCTGGACTGGTTGGGAATAGACGACTTAGAACCAGCTTTCGTCTTATCTTTCTCAAGTCTGATCTTTATCCAGCTTGGCTTGGAGTTCTCAGGTCTGATATATTAGATACCAGCTTTGCCTTTTTGGTTCAGTTTCCCAGAGGTCTGGTCATCATACTTTACCGACTCATAAGCATTGTGTATCACACTGGCTTTGACAAAATTCATCTTTTTGAACTTGTCATATGCCAGATCTGATTGAGTACTCGTTCCCTCAGAGGTGCTTTCACCAACGCTGAAACCCAAGCCAGATTTGTCATTCAGTGGCTTTTGAGTCTCATGCAACTTGATCAAGGAAACGGAAGACTTGGTCCAGGAGCTTATCACTTCATTTAACCTTTCGTTTTCAGATTTGAGCTCACAAGACCTATTTCTCAAGAGATCATTCTCAATCATCAGCTTACTCAACTCAGTCTTTAAATTGTCAGTATTCTCAAGCTGAGCAGTGCTTGATTCAACTGAGCTATTTTTCAGACCATTGTTTTCAGCTTTGATTTCCTCAAAAGTTTGAGATAACTTCCGATACTCATGGACCATTTCATTTAGTGCATTGATCAGCTCCTCTCGTGTAAATTCAGAATTATAAAAATTGAATACTTCATCTTCCATAGTGGTCTGATTTTCCATTAAGCAATGAACCTCTTCTGCCTCACTGTCACTGGATGAGGAGCTGCTTCATATAGAATCTGAATCTGAGTCCGCCCAATTCTTGTTACTCTCCTCAGCAACATATCTTCTCAAGTCTGGTCCTCATCCTTCTCTCTTTGGATCTTTCTTTGGATCTATCGTCTTTCTTCTCATCTCTCTTGGATCTGTCATCCTTCTTGGGCCTGTTAAAATCTGCTGCGAAATGCCCTAGACGACCACAATTATAACAGTTCATATCAGTAGATACCTTTTCAGATTTGTTATAATTAAAAGAAGGGTTATAGGATTTTCTCATGAATTTCCCAAGCTTCTTGATGAAGAGGGACACGGCGTCGTTGCTCAGTTGTTCTGCAGATTTTCTTGGTGAGAACTGTTTAGATGTTGTTGCAGCTAGAGCTTTAGTTGGTTGGGACGTATACGGTCCAGCCTCAGGTCTGGTCTCCAGCTCAAACTCGTAGGCCTTGAGATTGGCAAACAGATCATGGAGCTCAAGTCTGTTCAGATCTTTGGACTCTCGCATCGCCATGGTCTTGACATCCCACTCTCTAGGTAATGCTCTCATCACTTTGAGCGCCAACTCTCGGTTGCTGTATTCCTTGCCAAGACTGGTCAGCTCTATTACAACAGCACTAAATCTTTCATCGAACTCAGCCATGGTCTCTCCATCTCGCATATTTATCGACTCATGCTTCTGCTGGGCCACGGTCAATTTGTTCTCCTTGGTTTCGTCATTGCCTTCACAGATTTGAGTCAGTTTCTCCCATATTTCTTTGGAAGTGGCACAGGTCTTGATCTTGCTAAACATATTCTTGTCCAACGTCTTGTAAAGTATGTCTCGTGCCATGTTGTCAAGATTCGCCTTCTTTTTATCCTCAGTTGTATATTCAAATATTGTCTTTTCAACCCACTGTGGTGCTCCATCAGATATCGCTGTAGCTGTATTGGCTTTCATTATTTTCATGGGACCATCTGTAATAACGGACCACATATCATCATCTTGCGCGACCAAATGAGCTTGCATCCTAATCTTCTAGTCATCGTACTCCTCCTTGGAAAACATAGGAATTTTGTTGTGAGAAGACGACATTTAAAAAATATATAAGCGCAAAGATAAAACTGTTCAATGACTGAGAGGCACATGATCTGATACCACTTGATAGGATCAATTAGGATCGAAAATAGGTCTAGGAGTTCAGAAGGGGGGGGGGGTTGATTGAACTACTATGGATTTTAATTTTTTGAAACCTTAAAAAATATTTTACAAGTCTTCGCTAAACTCAGATCTGAGTTACCAGATCTGAGGCTCTCAGTTTAAAGTTGTTCGCTCGGTTAACAATAATTGTGCAGAAATAAACCGATTGAGCAGTGAACAGTTAATAGAGATAAATACGATGCAAATAAAGTAAAAGTGCAGGGGTCAAGAGTTTGTTTATGAAAATTCAGATATCAAATCCTACGTCTCCCCTTCTTCCTTTGCAGGAAAGTTTCACTAGAATATTTGATGTACACAGCCTCTGAATACACCCGATCGCTGAGCCTCGCTCCACGTGAACTCCTAGTAACTCCAACTACACGCAGATAACACTCCGGAATACAATCGAATGAAATATTCTCAAACGGATTCATGTAGCACGTTTGTTACAGACTCAAATCTAAATATTACAAAGAACACAATATTTTGAGTACTGTAGATCTTCTGGTTTCTATGAAAATGAAACTGATTTAAAATGATAAACCATAAGATATCTCGAAGATAAATCTATTTAGAACAAAGGAGTGTTCTTCGAGATTTGAAAGCTGGGACTTAGAATATTTTTAGCACTTGACTATTCCCAGAAATTTGAGAGCGTAAGAGTATGCGAGATAAAATCGACTGAGAGCAATCAGGAGCTTCTTCATTTGAAATCTTCAACTATTTATACTCTTCAATCTCAATGGTCAAGAAGTGTAGCCAGTAGATACAAACCCCTTTGAATATTTTCATCGTATCTCCATTAATGCTATGCAAAGGTAATCTGCGCTTGTCAAGACTTAATTGACTTATTTCCAAATCGGGTAAACAGCGTATCAATCACACTGCATACTGTGCATCTTTACTCAAAATAGCTCTGATCTTGTTTCCTTAATCCAAATTGTCTAGCTGGCTTTTATACAATTAAATCGAGATACTTTCACAAATAAACAACTGATAACATATGAAAAATTCCGAATTTCACATCTGCTAGATTATTGAAATCTGAATACTGCTCTCTCTTTCCCTTTGTGAGTAGCTACAAGAAATATCTCCTTACACGTATAGCCATCACATCTGAAATATCCCCCTTTTTGTACTATAGCTCAGATCTGGGGCAAGTTGTATTGGATCACAGCTTAAAACATGCGATGGGTTGGGAACATACTTCCTCAAAGCTGATACATGAAAAACATTATGCACCGAGGACAGATGTGGGGGTAAAGCTAACCTATTAGTCAGCGTTCCTACTTTGTCCAAAATCTCATATGGACCAATGAACCTTGGGCTTAGCTTACCCTTCTTCCCAAATCTCATTACGCCTTTCATCGGTGCTACCTTTAAGAAAACATGATCTCTAGATTTGAAGCTCAATTCACGGCGTCTGCTATCAGCATAGCTCTTTTGTCTGCTTTGAGCTGTTCTCAGTCGATCTCTTACTTTCTTAATAGCTTCAGCGGTCTGTTATACCATATCTTGTGTGAGGCTCTCGGCTCACAATTATCTTCTAATCTCATTATGTGGGCGATTAATTAGACTAACAAGTTTAATTTATCAAATCTCGTGGTAAATTTTTTTTTTTTGAAACGCAAGAGCTGGTTCTCTAAAACGAACCCCACTGTAGTTAATACCAGCAGTGGGTTACCAAACAACACTGTTTCTTTTGCAAAAGTTATTTATTCATAACCAGAACACATCATCCAATGATTGTTACATTTTACAATCATTGAACACCATATCTAACCAGTAATTACAAAACCAGCTTTCTTAATAGTTCAAGACTATACTAGCAGTAGATCTCTAGTACTTCCTATTCCTCGTCCTTCAACTTGGTAATCAGCTCTTGCTACCCTGGTCCCATCAATTCGGTTCTCTCCTTCCTGTTGTCATGCACACATACAAAACACAACAACAGCCGGATAACTCCGGTGAGAACATTTCTCAGTATAATCAACAGGCATGAACAATATCAATAAAATGAATAACAGTTTATCAACTGTAAAACAGATGCAATGCAATGAAATGATCCTATTTCTCTTCTTCGATCTCAGAATTGATTCCATTTCAGTTCGATGCCATCAAGATTCGTATCCGATCTTGACATGAATATTCATCTATCGAAACCATCTCTGGCTTCGAAAATCAGGTCATCTCAGTCCTGGGCATTAGAATCAATTCAATTCTCTTCGTTATGAAATCTCATGCAAATATAAAAGATCCACTACCTGTGATGGATCGACACATACAGAATTCAAGTTCTAAATCAAGAACGGTAATCAACATGTATGCGATTTCATCGGGATAACATGAATATTCATCTATCGAAACCATCTCTGGCTTCGAAAATCAGGTCATCTCAGTCCTGGGCATTAGAATCAATTCAATTCTCTTCGTTATGAAATCTCATGCAAATATAAAAGATCCACTACCTGTGATGGATCGACACATACAGAATTCAAGTTCTAAATCAAGAACGGTAATCAACATGTATGCGATTTCATCGGGATAACTCAAGAAAACTCATTCTTGAGTAATCTAATCCCTGACTCTACTGTCAAATTATACCTTCGTTTTACTCTGTTCGAAGTTGCTTCAATTATTGTTTTCACCTCTGTTTTAATCACCTTCCGAGAACTTCACAGAATCATAGTCCGGTATCTGTAACATAAGTTCCCAGTATTTCGAATTCAATCCTATTTATAATACAAGTCTCTGGTTTCTGTGGAATTTCCAACGCAATCGGTATGAATTCCACGTGTCATGCTGAGTATTGACATACCAGAAGAAGATATACTCACACCGCTTCGACCTTTATACATATCACTTAACTGATTCCTCAACTGTCAATTTAATCCCATCAGTCGCTATTTGAAATAATCAAACTTTGTTACATTAGACATTCTGCAGCTGGTTTTCACATTTCTTCAACCAGCAGTAGCAGCATTATCAGTCTCTATGATCGAATCGCGACAAAACTCAGTCGTAGTAAGAATCCAGTCGGAGTGCTTTGAAATCAAAACGATGCCGCTACAACTAATCCCCACGACGTCGTAACATACCAACGTCTACCAGCAGCTGGTCGCTCCATTAGTCCAACGACTGGTTTCGCTAATTCCTTCAAAACGGCATCGTATTAATGTTCCTATTTCAAACCCACCAGCGGCTGATTTCGTGAAACCACTCAAAACGACGACGCATCAACTAATCTAAACGACGCCGTACCGATTTTACCAACATCGCTACCAACTGCTGGTCGTTCAGCAGACACCCATTCTTCACAACGATTCAAAGCCATCAGTTGCACTTAATCAAACGGCATCGCTGCGCCTACAACATCTAATGTAGTCGACGCATACAAAAACCAGCAGTTGCATAAAGGAAACTCCTGCTGCTGGTTCCCACGTGCCAACAGTAATCTACACGTGTCGCCTTCTCAACCATTCTCACGCTAACTACAACAACGACCAGCAGCAACCACGCAACACAACTAAAACCAGCAGGTAACCCTGCGTCATGCCTTCGTCACCAAAACCAGTCGACGTTTTGATAAATCAGCAGGTGAACAAGGAAACTCCTGCGTCTGGTACATGGCGTCACCTCATTGGTTCTTGTGTTTTTGCGCGTTTCTACCAGCAGCAACCAACGTAAGTGAAATTCGAAATTCAACCAGTCGCACTACAGTAAGGTTGACCCTTGTTGACTTGGCTACAGTAACCTGCTGCTGATAATGTTAGAGTAGATGCCCAACTAGCCAACTTGTGGCGTGTGGGTTTATAGACTCTTGTATATGACAATCTTTATATATGATATTCGCATTTATTATATGGCGTTCTTTACTTTCATTGTGTGTATGATGATTTACAATTGCGTTGAGTAAAGACCTAGAATGCACTAAAGTGTATGTTAGATGTGATAGTTGGTATGACGGCTATCATGAAACACATCTAATAGTCACTGTGTATTCTGAACATGTTCCTAGTCGATTGGGCCGTCAAAATGAGGATAAGGCCGCACGCGCATAGCTATCGGATCTATAGCGACTCTCGATTTACCAATGGTCGTTGATCTGATCGGGATATATGGTTTGAAAGGACCGTACTGTACGCTAACCACGACCAAATGGTTCTTGCAGGCACTATCAGTGATACCTAGGGGATCATGGGGCGATGTTGCTAGACGCTCTTACCATGATCCGATGGGCAAGTCCAGAATTGTGATTCCGGAGCCACAATGGTTGTGGGCCCACGGCTAGCTGTATCCCTGAACCATTGAGGGTCACACAAGTACTGGATTCGAGATTCCCGCATGGATACTCAGCTCAATGTGTTGAGCATACGAAGAGGATTTTGGGAGTGCGACTTCCTAAAAAGTCAATAGAGGTCAAATCGTGATTTGCCGATGTTGAGGGGCAAAACGGTCATTTTGCACCGGGGTTCTGAAAAATGGTTTTTCAGATCATAGCATTCCGTTTTGGAAACTGAGTCGATCGGTTCGATCTGATCGGTGATCGGAGTTACGATGAAGCCATAGTGATGGGGATGAACTGAATATTCACCCGTTGGACCCGGGCCCGTTGGGCCGGTCCAAGTACACCACTTAGTCTATTTAATTAGGCTTAGATTTCATTTTTAAAAAACCAATGCTTCTAACCCTAACCCTAAGCAAAACACGCCGCCCCCTCCTCTCATAAGCCGCCGCCGCCGCCACCGATCGTCGCCGCCGCCGCCGCTTCTCTCGCCGGAAAGTTGTTTCCGGCCAACTCGACGAGGAGAATCCGTCCGCGCAGATCTCGTCAGGCCTTCTAGTGCAGGCTGACGAAGGAATCCTGTCTCCAGTCGTGGACCTGATTGACGATATCTACCGCCGCCTACCGTGAAGTGCCGTTTTCTTTACGAAACCGGTCGGAGCCAGGAACCTAGTTGCCAGCAAGGTAGTCACCTAAACACCCTATGAATGTCATAGTTTGTTTTTGTTATATCGTATTGATTCTCTCTCGGCACATGTTTTTCTGTTCTTCCGCTGCCCCGCCGGGGGGCGTGATCCGGATCCCAACAGATAATTTCTTCAAATTCGCTTCGTCTGGTTCCAACACTTAGCGAAATTTGACGATATAAAAATCCTCAACACACACACACACACTTCCAGAAGAAATCCGAACTCATAAATCAAACTTTTATCAAAATCCATCATCTCCCAACTCCAAATTTTTACTCATTCTCCGCTTAGTTATTGCGGGCATTTCATTTCTCCCCCTCTAAAATTTGAGTTCGTCCTCGAACTCATCAACAGTTTCACGAAGTAACAGAAATGGATTACCACTGACGGAACAAAGATGGAAATCTTTGCCTCATATCATCTTCCACCTCCCATGTTGCTTCTTCAACTCCGTGTCGATTCCATTGAATCTTCACCAATGGAATGATTTTCGTTCGAAGCTGTTTATTCTTTCGATCAAGTATCTGAATCGGTTGTTCAAAATAACTCAAAGTTTCATCGAGTTCAGCTTCATCAGCAGGAATAATATGCGATACATCTGGTATATCCTTTCGTAGCATAGATACGTGGAAAACATCATGTATACCATATAGAGATGGAGGTAATGCAAGTCGATAGGCAAGGTCACCTATTCCCTCGTTTACCAAATCTGATTGTACCCCTGAAAAATATTTTCAAAAATACTCTGTCCCCTGTTTCAAAATTCAAAGGTCTACGTCTGGTATTCGCATATCTGGCCTGTCTATGTTGCACTGTTCTCATTTTCTGCTGAATTAACTTCACATTTTCAGTCATTTCTCTAATTAAATCTGGTCCCAATTCAGGTACCTCTGATACATCATCCCAATATAATGGTGAACGACATTTTCTTCCATATAACGCTTCAAACGGAGCCATTTCGATACTATTTTGATAGCTGTTGTTGTACGAAAATTCCACCAGTGGTAATGAATCTTTCCATGAAATACCAAAATCCAGTACTACTGCTCTAAGCATATCCTCAAGGGTTTGAATTGTTATTTCAGATTGCCCATCGGTTTGAGGATGATACGCAGTGCTCAGATGCAGTTTTGTACCCAGAGCTTGTTGCAAACTACTCCAAAAGTGTGAAGTAAATCGTGGATCTCTATCAGAGACAATTGATTTTGGCACACCATGAAGTGACCACTTCTTTAATGTAGATATCTGCCATTTGATCATGTCGATAGGTCATTCGATACGGAATAAAACAAGCAGATTTCGTTAACCTATCGATAATTACCCAAATAGCATCGCAACCTCGGGATGATTTCGGTAGCTTTGTTACAAAATCCATGGTAATGTGATCCCACTTCCATTCAGGAACTGACAGACTTTGTAATAAACCAGCAGGTTTCTTCCTTTCAGCTTTCACCTGTTGGCAGTTTAAGCACTTCGAGACAAAATTAGTTACATCAGACTTCATCTTTTTCCACCAGTACTGTTTCTTTAGATCATTGTACATCTTTCTACCTCCAGGATGCCCACTGAATCTACTTCTATGGGTTTCATTCCCTCCTGGATGCACACTGAATCTACTTCTATGAGCTTCATTCAATACCTGCTGTTTTAATTCTGTTATATCTGGGACAACCAGTCTACTGTTCACATACAAAACATCATCAGTGTTTACTTTATATTCCGACTGATGTCCAGATTTAAACATTTCAATCGACTTTTGAATGCTCTGATCTCTCTTTTGTGCATCTTTTATTCGAATCAATAACTCGGGTTCAGCACTTATAGCACAAATTCTCATCGGCTTTCTCTCTATCTCAAATACATATCCAGAATTACATCAATCCTCTATCAAATTGGACATACCCATTGTAGTTAAGGACAACACACAAACCTTTCTACTTAGGGCATCAGCGGCTGCATTTGATTTGCTGGATAATATTTGATCTCACAATCAAAATCTTTCAATAAATCCAGCCATCTTCGTTGTCTCATATTTAATTCGGACTGCGAAAACAAATACTTCAAACTCTTCTGATCAGAGAAGATTTCGAATTTTTCACCATAAAGATAATGTCGCCATTTCAATGCAAATACGATGGCTGCCAATTCCAAATCATGAATTGGATATCGAATTTCATGTGGTTTTAACTGTCTTGAGGCGTATGCAATCACATGACCTCGCTGCATCAAAACACACCCCAATCCTTGGTGAGATGCATCACAATACACGACAAATCCACCAGTACCCGAAGGAATTGTCAACACTGGTGCGGTAGTTAATCTCTTCTTTAATTCCAGAAAACTGTTCTCACATGCTTCTGACCAAACAAAGGGTGCATTTTTCTGTGTCAACTGCGTAATAGGCTTGGCAATACTCGAAAAATCTCGAATAAACCATCGGTAATACCCTGCAAGACCCATAAAACTTCGAATTTCTGGCACAGATTTCGGTCTAGGCCAATTGATCACTGCCTCTGTCTTACTGGGATCAACTGAAATACCATCTCCAGATATAATATGCCCAAGAAATACCACTCTTTGTAACCAAAACTCACATTTCGATAGTTTAGCATACAATTTCTCATTTCGCAGCGTTTGCAAAATTGTTCTAAGGTGGTTAGCATGATCACCCAAATTCTTTGAATAGATCAGAATATCATCAATAAATACAATCACGAAATCATCAAGATATTTCTGAAATACCATGTTCATTAGACTCATAAATACTGCCGAAATTCGCAAACTACTGGTATATCAACCATTCGGGCTATTCTTCTTCATATCTATTGCATAAATCAGGAATCCCTCTACTCCCTTCTGCAGTAGATTAGTCATAGAAATCACAGATCAAAGGAATTCTAGCTCCTGATCCCTTACCATATAATTTCCACTCATCAGATTTCTCAGGTTTAAATCGAACCACTTTCTGGAAACAATCTACTGTTTCCCTGTACTTGGTTAACATATCTATGCCAATGATACAATAAAAATCAGATAACCCAAGCACAACACAATCAATTTCCATTTCATGACCCTCACACTGTAACACACAATTTCTCATCGGTGTAATCAAGTGCTTCAAATAACTGTTCAATATCTTCTAACCAATTCTCACAGTCAATAGCACTTTCTGTTCCTGTCAAAGTCGGTGGTTTAAACGACTGGAATCATTTTAACAAAGTTTCCATCGGAGTAGCAGCGGCATTCAATACCTCAGTCGATGTACTACCCTGCTCTGTCTGTCTGTTGGTTGCTCTTCGAGGAGGCATATCTAGAGATCAAACAAACTGATTCGTCATTCCTCATTCATTAACAAATCAAGTTCAGTCCCTCCTCTGATTAGCATACATGAATGTACTGCTTCTCAAAAGATCGAGTTCTGATTCATGCTGTGTTCAATACATGCTACTTATTTTCTTCTCAAAGAGCATGTAATTATTTCAACTTCTCGGTATACTCTTACCATTTTATCACAATAATCAAGTGATATAATTTCAAAAAAGTAAGACATATAGCACACAAGCATGCAATCGATGGTTACAAAATTAATCAGGATGAATCTATCTATCCTCTATCTTAATCCAGTAACCTAATGGTTTAAAGGGGCTCTGATACCACCTGTTGTGAGGCTCTCGGCTCACAATTATCTTCTAATCTCATTATGTGGGCGATTAATTAGACTAACAAGTTTAATTTATCAAATCTCGTGGTAATTTTTTTTTTTTTAAACGCAAGAGCTGGTTCTCTAAACCGAACCCCACTGTAGTTAATACCAGCAGCGGGTTACAAAACAACACTGTTTCTTTTGCAAAAGTTATTTATTCATAACCAGAACACATCATCCAATGATTGTTACATTTTACAATCATTGAACACCATATCTAACCAGTAATTACAAAACCAGCTTTCTTAATAGTTCAAGACTATACTAGCAGTAGATCTCTAGTACTTCCTATTCCTCGTCCTTCAACTTGGTAATCAGCTCTTGCTACCCTGGTCCCATCAATTCGATTCTCTCCTTCCTGTTTTCATGCACACATACAAAACACAACAACAGCCAGATAACTCCGGTGAGAACATTTCTCAGTATAATCAACAGGCATGAACAATATCAATAAAATGAATAACAGTTTATCAACTGTAAAACAGATGCAATGCAATGAAATGATCCTATTTCTCTTCTTCGATCTCAGAATTGATTCCATTTCAGTTCGATGCCATCAAGATTCGTATCCGATCTTGACATGAATATTCATCTATCGAAACCATCTCTGGCTTCGAAAATCAGGCCAACTCAGTCCTGGGCATTAGAATCAATTCAATTCTCATCGTTATGCAATGTCATGCAAATATAAAAGATCCACTACCTGTGATGGATCGACACATACACAATTCAAGTTCTAAATCAAGAACAGTAATCAAACATGTATGTGATTTCATTGGGATACTCAAGAAATATCATTCTCGAGTAATCTAATCCCTGACTCTTCTGTCAAATTATACCTTCGTTCCTATGTTTTCAAAGTACTTCACTCAGTGTTCTTAAGCTCTATTCAGCACTTCCTGAGATACTCGCAGAATCACAAATTGATATCTGTAATCAAGATGTTCTCAATATTTCGAAGTCACTCTTATTTATAAGTGAAGGTCTCTGGTTCTGGTGAAATTTCCAACGCAATCGGTATGAATTCCACGTGTCATGCTGAGTATTGATATCTCAGAATAGGATATACTCACACCGCTTGGAAATCAGTTCCCCCTTTCATACTTATCGTTTAACAAATTCTTCAACTGTTGTTCATCGTTATCAGTCGCTGAAATGATCAAACCTTTTTATATTAGACATTCTGCAGCTGGTTTTCACATTTCTTCAACCAGCAGTAGCAGCATTATCAGTCGCTATGATCGAATCGCGACAAAAATCAGTCGCAGCAAGAATCCAGTCACAGTGCTTTGAAATCAAAACGATGCCACTACAACTAATCCCCACGACGTCGTAACATACCAACGTCTACCAGCAGCTGGTCGCTCCATTAGTCCAACGACTGGTTTCGCTAATTCCTTCAAAACGGCATCGTATTAATGTTCCTATTTCAAACCCACCAGCGGCTGATTTCGCGAAACCACTCAAAACGACGATGCATCAACTAATATAAACGACGCCGTACCGGTTATACCAACATCGCTACCAACTGCTGGTCGTTCAGCAGACACCCATTCTTCACAACGATTCAAAGCCATCAGTTGCACTTAATCAAACGGCGTCGCTGCGCCTACAACATCTAATCTAGTCGACGCATACAAAAACCAGCAGTTACATAAAGGAAACTCCTGCTGCTGGTTCCCACG
Organism: Dorcoceras hygrometricum; assembly: GCA_001598015.1. Lineage (NCBI taxonomy): Eukaryota > Viridiplantae > Streptophyta > Magnoliopsida > Lamiales > Gesneriaceae > Dorcoceras > Dorcoceras hygrometricum. The sequence continues at coordinate 471,094 of KQ996412.1, forward strand.
TGCCAACAGTAATCTACACGTGTCGCCTTCTCAACCATTCTCGCGCTAACTACAACAATGACCAGCAGCAACCACGCAACACAACTAAAACCAGCAGGTAACCCTGCGTCATGCCTTCGTCACCAAAACCAGTCGACGTTTTGATAAATCAGCAGGTGAACAAGGAAACTCCTGCGTCTGGTACGTGGCGTCACCTCATTGGTTCTTGTGTTTTTGCGCGTTTCTACCAGCAGCAACCAACGTAAGTGAAATTCAAAATTCAACCAGTCGCACTACAGTAAGGTTGACCCTTGTTGACTTGGCTACAGTAACCTGCTGCTGATAATATCTTCAAATTCGCTTCATCTGGTTCCAACACTTAGCGAAATTTGACGATATAAAAATCCTCAACACACACACACACACACTTCCAGAAGAAATCCGAACTCATAAATCAAACTTTTATCAAAATCCATCATCTCCCAACTCCAAATTTTTACTCATTCTCCGCTTAATTATTGCGGGCATTACATCTTGGCCCAAACCAGCTCGTTCTCCTACCTCATCCCAATGAATGGGCGTTCTGCATTTTCTGCCATAGAAATCTTCATAAAGGGCCATCTGAATTGATGCTTAGAAGCTATTGTTGTATGTGAATTCTACCAAAGGCAGCTTTGAATCCCAGCTTTCTGAAAAATCGATGATACAAGCTCTGAGCAGATCTTCCAACATCTGAATCACCCTCTCTGATTGACCATCTATCTGGGGGTGAAAAGTTGTGCTAAAGGTTAACTTAGTACCTAAAGCTCTGCGAAGACTCTTCCAGAAGGCTGACGTAAACCTTGGATCTCTATCAGATACGATCGAAACTAGAATACCACGAAGTCTTACTATTTCTCTTATATACATCTCAGCGTATCTGCTCACATCATAAGATGTCTTGACTGATAAGAAGTGAGCAGATTTGTTGAGTCGGTCTACTATAACCCAAATTGAATTGTATCCTTGGACAGTTCTGGGTAAACCAACTATAAAATCTATCGCAATACTCTCCCACTTCCATTTTGGTATTGGCAGGGGTTTTAGCATCCTAGCTGGTCTCTGATGCTCAGCTTTGAACAATTGACAAGTTAGGCATTCTGAAACAAATCTAGCAATGTCGCGTTTCATTCCTGGCCACCAATACAGCTTCTGAAGATCTTTATACATCTTGGTACTCCCTGGATGCACTAAGTACGGGGCTGTATGAGCTTCTGTCATTAGATCAGATCTTAAATTGTCCACGCTAGGAACCCATAATCTTCCTTGATATCTGACAATTTCTCCAGTTGTGGTATAGAGATTACTCCCCCTCTCCTCATCTTGCTTAACCCACTTCTTTAGCTACTCATCTAACAGCTGTCCTTCCCGGATCTGGTCTATCAGATTTGTTCGAATTGTGAGATCTGCCAAGATCACTGTACTATCACGGGACACCAATTCCAATCCACACCTCTCAATTTCTTTAGCCAATGGTCGCTGGACAATGAGCTGGGCTAGTCCTATTGTTTTCCTTCTAAGAGCATCTACCACAATGTTGGCTTTTCCTGGGTGGTAGCTAATGGTACAATCGTAATCTTTGACCAGCTCTAACCACCTTCTCTGTCTCATGTTCAATTCTTTCTGGGTGAAGAAGTACTTCAAACTCTTATGATATGTAAATATCTCACACTTCTCCCCATACAGATAATGTCTCCAGATCTTAAGGGCAAAAACCACAGCTGCTAATTCTAGATCATGCGTAGGATAATTCTTCTCGTGGTTCTCAGCTGTCTGGAAGCATATGCTACTACTCTACAATCCTGCATCAATACAGCTCCTAAACCTAGCTTGGAAGAATCTGTGTAGATAACAAAATTTTCTTGCTCAGAAGGCATGGTTAGTACTAGAGCTTCTATCAACGCTTGCTTCAATTTCTCAAAACTCTGCTGGCAACTAGGGGCCCACTCAAACTTAACTTGTTTCCTAGTCAAAATAGTCAATGGAACCGCTGTCTTAGAAAACCCTTGAATGAATCGCCTATAGTATCCAGCAAGTCCAAAGAAGCTCCTTACCTCTGAAACAGATCTGGGAACATGCCAGTTTTGCACAACTTCGACCTTAGCTGGGTCGACTTCTAATCCATGCTTTGAGATAATGTGACCTAAGAATGCAACCTTCTCCAACCAAAACTCACACTTGCTAAACTTAGCAAACAATCTCTTGTCCTTCAAAACTTGTGACACTATTCGAAGCTGAATGGCGTGCTCGGAGCTCTTAGAATATACTAAGATATCATCTATGAATACGATTACAAACTGATCCAAAAATGGCTGAAAAACTCTATTCATCAGATCCATAAAAACAGATGGAGCGTTAGTTAATCCAAAAGGCATCACTAAAAACTCATAATGGCCATATCGCGTCCTGAAAGCTGTCTTATATATATCGGCCTCTTTAATCTTTAGCTGATGATATCCAGATCTTAAATCTATCTTGGAGAACACTGCTGCTCCCTTCAATTGGTCAAACATCAATCCTAGGCAAGGGGTACTTATTCTTAATGGTAAGTTTATTCAACTTGGGATAGTCTATACACAATCTGAAACTCCCATCATTTTTCTTAACAAACAAAACAGGGGCTCCCCAAGGGGATGTACTAGGTCGAATAAATCCCTTATCCAACAGATCCTGAATTTGTTCTTTCAGCTCTTTCATCTCCGTAGGAGCAAGCCTATAGGGTGGTCTAGAAACAGGAGCTGCTCCAGGTACTAAATGATAGCAAATTATATCTCTCTGTCTCGAGGTAATCCACAAATGTCTTCTGGAAACATTTCTGGGAATTCATTCACCACCTCCATATCCTCTAGCTCTGCCTACTAGAAACAGTTAGGGAAGATAAACTTACTAGAAACCCTACTCCACCTTTCCTCAAACAACGATGGGCCTTCAAAGCTGAAATAACGCGAGGAACTCTACGAAGTTGGTCAGATTTGAAGGAAATCTGAAATCCCATGGACAGATTTGCCACCACTTTCCTGAGCTTAAAGTCGATGACTACTCCATATTTAGATAACCAGTCTACTCCCAAAATCAAATCGAATTCAGGCATGGGTAAAGCAATTAAATTCGCGGTAACTACATGTCCTTGCAATTCAAGCTCTAAGTCTCGATATATACTATGAGATATCAACTCGTCTCCTGATGGACAATTACGCAATATCCTATGGACAATCTTTCTGGTTTGTAGGGTAACTTCTCAGCAAAATCTTCCGCTATAAAGGAATGGATCGCACCCGAATCTAGCAGGGCAAAATAAAACATTGTTAGGATAAAATTTATTAGTTTTGGTGATAACAAAAATAAGACAAGTTGCTTTTGGATAATCAGTTGTCTCATCTAACAGGAGAACATTTATCAATCGACAAGTGATATTTCAGCAGTTGGAGTATTCGTTGGAAATCAGCAGATGGTATGCAATCAGTGGTTAGTTTGTTCTCGAAGATATTCAGCAGATACTTTCTTGAAGAGATAGTCAGCAGATACATTCCTTGCGAGCAATCAGCAGTTGTTCTTGTTTCAATCACAGGTACATATTTGAGTTTTAACGTGTTTTGCTAAGGAGCACTAAACGACAGCTTTGGGTTAAGTTGAAACGACAGCGTGTTGATTGGATTAGAAGAATCAGCAGAAGCATTCTTTAGAGAAATCAGCAGGAAGAATTCTTGAAGAGATCAGCAGTTGTTTAGAATATGTCGTTGGAGAATGCAAAACAACAGCGTTTAGATAAGTTGGAACGACTGTGTTTTTAGGTACCGCTAGAATTTCAGTCGATGGAATTTTCGTATAATCAATCGCTGATATTTCAGCAGATGCTTTCTTAGACGTCATGTTAAAGATTCAGCAGATGGTTTGTGCGTTGGTTATAATCAGCAGCAGGCTACAGTGCATTCAGCAGGAATCTAAAGCTATCAGCAGTTGTGAAGAGAAGCGCAAGAGATAAAGCGACGACGTACAGGAAGAACATTCAGTCGCAAGCTACAGTGTAACCAGCAGGTGCTTTACAACGATATCAAAACGGTGTCGCTTGAATAAGTTGACACGACAACGTTTTGACTTAAAGATAAGTCGTTGAGCTTGAAAAGAAACCAGTCGCTGGAATCACACACATGTTGAAAAGAAACCAGCAGGTGCATTCATTAAAATGTGTTCCAGTCGCAGTATTGCAAATGACGAAGGAAGAGCTGGTTACCAGAAAGGATTTCAGGATATCAGCCGTTGCAAGCATTCAACGCTCAAGATGGAAAGAATCATGGCTGAAATAGAGTCGTGAAATTGCCTCAAATCAAGGGAACAAGATTTGTACTATTCTGGGAAATAGTAAAATTTACAGAGGAGGTTTGCACAAAATGGAAAGAAGACAAATTGGCTCTGTCAATGAGCAATTTACCTTGTAGTGGAGCAGGATTTACGGTGTACAATTTTGGCAGCAATTCAAACGGGATTTATTTTCCTTGGAGAATTTTGTGACCGTTGCAATCGAAGCCTATATATATCAGCAGCAGCGTTGAAGAAAACATCCTTCGCCATTAATCTATTGCGGTTAAAATCATCAGAAGCATTCTTTAGAGGAATCAGCAGAAGCATTCTTTACAGAAATCAGCAGAAGCATTATTTCAGCAGATGTTTTCTTTAAGAGAAGAGTCAGCAGGCAGCTACAGTGTTCAGAAGTAGAAGAAATCAGCTGTTGGATTGAAGCGCAAGATCTGGAATCAGCGATGATGACATCAACAGTGATGTCATCACAATCAGCAGTGAGAATAAGCTGTCAACAGTTTGTGTATTGAAGAATAGAGCGAAGCTGTCGACAGCAAGGAGTTGAAGAAGGTACAAGAAGCTGACAACAGCAAACGTAACAGTGAAGAAAGCGACGTCGTGTTAAAGATTCAGCAGATGGTTTGTGCGTTGGTTATAACCAGCAGACAGCTACAGTGGAATTTACCAGCAGGTGATCTTTGAGAATAGCTAAGCGATGTTACCAGAAATCAGTCGTTGAGTTTTACAAAGGACCAGTCGGTGGAAAAACACAAAATGCATATCAGCAGGTAAATTTTCTCATGTGTTTTTCCAGTCGCAGGATTTGAGACGACGAAGTAAAAGCTGGTAAACAGAAGGAATTTCAGGCGCAAACATATAAGAGATTCAAATACGATCGTTCACTCAACAAGGAAAATATCCATGGATGATGACATGTGGTATGTCATCACAGAAGGACCGCTGAAGATTATGAAACCGAATCTGGCAGTTGCTGTAACAAGTGGCGAGCCTCAGTTTCTTCCGAAAGCCAGACATGAGTACACCAATGAAGATAAGAAAAAGGCTAATCTGGACAACGTGGAAAAAGATATATTGTTCAAGACATTGGACAAAGACAAAAATATTTTTAGCAAAGTCAAGAACTGCCCAACAGCAAAAGACATCTGGGAAAAGCTGACCCAGATTTGCGAGGGAAATGATGAGACCAAGGAGAACAAGCTGACCGTGGTGCAGCAGAGATATGAATCGATCAAAATGAAAGATGGAGAGACAATGGCGAGTTTGATGAGCGTTTCAGTGCTGTGGTGATCGAGCTGAATAGTCTTGGCAAAGAATACAGCAACCGTGAACTGGCGCTGAAAGTGATGAGGGCGCTGCCAAAGGAATGGGATGTAAAGACTATGGCAATGCGAGAGTCCAAGGATCTAAACAAGCTGGAGCTTCATGATCTGTTTTCCAACCTCAAAGCATATGAGTTCGAACTGGAAACAAGATCAGAAGCTGGCCCATCAACCTCCCAGCCGACAAAAGCTCTTGCTGCTACAACTGCTGAACCGTGCTCTCCAAGCACAAGCAAATCAGCAGACCAACTCTCTGACGATGTCATGTCCCTATTCGTTAAGAAGTTTGGGAAATACCTGAGAAGATCCGTCAACCCTTCTACTTCTTTCAATAATTTTAATAAATCTGATAAAGTTGCATCTGACTTAATCTGCTATAACTGTGATCGTCCAGGGCATTTCGCTGCTGATTGCAACAGACCCAAGAGAGACGATAGATACAAGCGAGATGATAGAAGAACTGACGATCGATACAGGAAAGAAGAGCGATACAGACGTGATGAGGAAGATGATGAAACAACTGTTGATAGGTCCAAGGACAATTCCAAGGACAAATTCAAAGAAAGATCAAACGACAGAAGGATGAAGACCAGCAACAACAAGAAACCCAGCCGCAGACATGATCGTAAAGTATTGGTGGCTGAGAAAAAC
>KQ996414.1:0-20420 GCA_001598015.1 Dorcoceras hygrometricum
CACACGTGATTAATCCCAAATCCCAACAATTAATCACAAATCTAACTTCTCAATCCTCACAGTAATAAAACAAAATTTAACATTAAGTGCATTGAATAAGGTTATTTGATATACCTCATTATTTTCTGAAATTTGCTCAATGGTTTGAAATAAATCATTTCTGTTAAAATCTCCTCCATAATTATATGAGGTGATGGTGCTGAAATATTGATGATCGAATTTGGGGTTTTGCAATTAGCAGAAACCTTATAGTGTTGATGTTATCTATTATTATTGTTGTTACTATTTAATTTAATAAATATATCGAATAAATGAAATACCTGTCACAAAATTGCACAATATCACCGAAAATCTCATTTACTATCATTTTAATGACATAGAATGTATTCGAAACTCTGATTTCACCCATGAATTATTTTGATCGACACATTTGTAAAATTATGATAGCTGGATTATTCCCTGATTTTTCCAAATGTGTCATGATGTCGTTGACGAAGTCTCCCCACAGCGTACATGATAGTTTGTTGTCCCTTTAAAACAGTATTTAGGAAATAAAAACTTATTTTATTGTAAATTAAGTTTTTTTATTAGAGAATCTACATACTCAGAATCTTGTAGAACAATATCAAGAAGTCTCGTTTCGCGGCCTCCAAATTCTCTGCTTTGTGGTGAGTCCCGTGCAACAACTTGTCCAATGCCATCTATAAAATAACAAAATAACTAACAAAAATTTGTAAAATTTGTTAAATCAGATTAGTTATTTAATAGTTCAATTGGTAGAATTTTATTACAAACCAAATAGCATAGTTTCTTCAATTTATGCGTTCCTGACGTCGTTGAAAGACTTGAAATCAAACATCATCAATGGGAATGAATCGTGGAAGATTTCGCATACATGAGTTTTTGTGATAAAATTAATCTTGTACTTGTTTGTTGTTGTTATATAGTTCATTCGATTTTCAGCGATAATGATATTTTTTATAGCGAACAACTGTCCTTCTTTAAGAATTGGTCTCACTCTATCCAGAACTGGTTTCTTAACTGATCCATTAATGCGATTACCCTATGCAAAAAATGAAACAGTGTCAGAAATTTTTCATTTCAATAAAATGTGAAACATACTAATATACCTCTTTGTCATGAAAAACACATTCAAGAGTGAAATCCCCACTTTTTCCATATGCAGGTAACTCATAGCATCAGACCAATCGGAGTTTGAGCGTGCATTGTATTTTTTGAAGGGTTAACTTCTTTGATAAGATTAATAGAGGAGGCATTTATTTTATTATGCATGAGCCCAATTTTTTTTTTCCTGGTTTAGACATGGTTGTAATCCTTATAAATTGAAGGAGTTTGTATCGAAATTTTAAATTGTCAAGTTTTAAATTCATTTGTCTCGAAATTTTAAAGAACTTAAGATAAATGCTGGTCTCGAAATTTTAAAAGTTTCAAAATAATTGATATGTTTCGAAATTTTAAAGACTAAATATTTTTTATTTTTCCTCTAAATTTTAGAGGACACAACTTTTATTTATCTAATTTTGTATTTGTAATTATGCTTAATATTTTAATGGTCTTTTCCATTTTTATGTTCTATTTTTTTAAATTTATTTTTATTTTTCCTCAAATTTTAGAGGACACAACTTTTATTTATCTAATTTTGTATTTGTAATTATGCTTAATATTTTAATGGCTTTCCATTTTATGTCATTTTTTAAATTTATTTTTATTTTTATATTGATTTGTCTCGGAATTTTAACGGAATCAAGATAAATGACTGCTTTCGAAATTTTTTAGGAGTCAAAATAATTAATAATTGAACCGTATCGAAATTCTAAAGGAAAAAAGATAATTTATCTCTGTGTCGAAATTCTAAAGGAACAAAGATAATTTATTTATCTTGTAATTATGATTAATATTTTAATGCTTTCGTTTATGTTTTTTAGTTTGTTTTTATTTTTATTTTCTATAATATATATATATATATAAGCTGAGTTTTTGTCAAAAATGGAAAGTTTCCGCCAAAACCCACTTTCTATTTATAGACGTAATTACAAGGGAAATAAATTATCTTTTTTACCTTTAGAATTTCCAGACAAATATAAATTATATTTGGTCCTTTAGAATTTCGAGATAATTCAATTATTTTAATTATTTATAAAAATTTCGAAAACTGTAAATTATATTGAATCCTTTAAAATTTCGAGACAAAATAATTTCAAAGTTGACAATTTAAAATTTTGACACTAAGGATGACAACCATGTCTGAACCAACATTAGAAAAAAAATTAAGTTCATACACAATAAAACATATGGCCGAAATTTAACAAATCAATTACCAATGATCAATATTGTATATTTATAAATAGATATCATGAGATGATTACGACAATTTGAAAACGAGTAATAAATAAATATGGAATTGATTTCTCACCGTCAATTTAAATTTAAATTTTGAATTATAGTCTTATATCTCCAAAACACATTTTTTTGTAAAACTCAAATCACATTAATTTGGTGTTTTAATTCCATGATTTTATTTAGATACTAACAAACAACACAAGTTTCAAATCACATTAATTTGGTATTTTATTTCTATTATTTCATTTAGATACCTACAAACAACACAAACTTTAAATCAATATTTTGTAAAACCCAAATTATAATATTAATAAGTATAATTACTAAAAAAAATTGATCATAAATAAAAATACATTTCCCGACGTCTCATATTTTTGAAGCGACAATTAAATAAAACTTAATTCATTACTCAATTTATTAATAAGAAAAAAATCATATTAAATGTTAAAGATTAAAAATTAGAATAAATTCAAACTTTAATATGTTTAATATCAAATATAAATTCAAATTTAACAAATCAATTATCAATAATCAATATTATATATATAAAAATAAATATCATGAGAAGATTACGATAATTTAAAAATAAGTAACAAATAAATGTGTAATTGATTTCTCACCGCCAATTTAAATTTAAAATTTTGAATTATAGTTTTTATATCTCCAAAATACAATATTTTGTAAAACATAAATCACAATAATTTACCTGTTTAATTTCCATGATTTTATTTAGATTCCAACAAACAACACAAGTTCCAAATCACATTGATTTGGTGTTTCATTCCATTATTTTAATTAGATACCTACAAACAGCACAAGTTCCAAAATCTATAAATAATTTTTTTGTAAAACCCAATTATAATATTAATAATTACAATTACTAAAAAAGTTGATCATAAATAAATTCCCGACGTCTCATATTTTTGCAGTGACAATTAAAGAAAACTTAATTTTAATTGAAATTTGTATGATATTAGAATTACAATGTGCTATATATATTATCAATATAAAAAATATAATTATTGTGGAATACAGTTACATAATACTGGCTCGAATATTTGAAACTACAATTCCATAACAGGTAATTTCAAGTGGTGAAATTGTGGGACCATAATAGGTAATTTTAATTATTCAATATATTGATTACTTCAATATTTGGTACAAATATCAATATTAATAGAGCATTCACTTATATAGTTAAATCTCCACGCATCACACGGGTTGAATACTAGTCTATAAATAGAAATTGAGTTTTGGCCGAACTTTCCATTTTTTACGAACTCAGCTTATATATATATAGATTCGAGCATTTCCGACATCATATAGTGCAAGGAGTACCTGAATTTCAAAGCCAAAGAAGAGAATCATTTGAACATGTTCTTGCTCAAATATCCAAACTTATGCTTTTTTCTTAAACCCTTGTTTTCACAAAAAAAAAATGTTACATTGTAATTTATACATTCCCATATCTCCCTAAATATGTGTTGTCCCCAAAAAGACTAATTGAATCCGTGGAGGCCGGGCCGTAAAAATTCTAATACTCCACATGAGTTAGATTGCCTTTGATCTTGTCTCCACCATGGAGACTTCGTGCGCAATCTCTTGCTATTTCACTATCAAAAGCACTTTATTTATATATATATATATATATATATATATATATATATATTAATTCCCTTTATTTATTTGAATTCTAACATAAATAATATTAGTTCCACTCTACGTCAAACTAATCAGAGTTTTTATAGGAATCTACAAAACAGTCCAAAGTGTTTCCCAATCCGTTCAGACTTCTAACCTTGATCGATTCGGTTCTCTATATACATAGATTCATGTTTTACAATAATTGAAGTTAAAAAAATAATTGTATTAAATACATGTTTCATTTTAGTATACTAGCTATTATATCTCATCTCATCCTACTGACTGTGTTGTTTTAAAATAAAATTTGATTCTGATAGGAACGGATACCGCTCTTATAATGTTCTTCCATTCATTTTGTTTGCAGTTCTTAGTTGTTTTTAGATTGCTTGAAACTGTTAATATCATCATCTGATGCATCTTAATGTTTTTTCTTTTCCTTTTTTCATGAGTAACTTGACCCGCTTGATTAATTCATGATGAATACACTGACAATTACAGAAGAAGTCATCCCTACCTACTGAGGGTAGGTGAGAGTACATGTCTGACCCACTCCAATTCATGATTACCTAGACAGGTACATCCAACCACTTTGCTCATCTATAAATATCCGGGTAAATCCTCCCTTTTATTCATTCAGTAACTTCATTTCTTCTCGCCTATACATACTCTTTGTCCAAAAACACTTGTTCTAACTTAAGCATCGGAGGGCCTTCGTCGGGATACCTCCCGACGCCCTTTGACTGAGGTTTTGTGTTCGCATGACATTGAAAGTGAAGCACAATGCGATCACCCGAGCTAAAACTAATTAACCTCCCGACCTGACAAATCTCACGTGACGGTAGCTCATTGATCGGACAAAATTCGGTTCCATCATATATATTTTTCAGAAATATTTATGATACAATATTCGAATATATAGAGTACTCGTGACCTAACAGGACCGCACTGTAAACACTATCAAAGATTGCGTTATTTTTTTAGCTTTTGAAAGTACGAAAGTTGTCAACCCCACTTAATAATAATCCTTTGATAAGTTGTTGAACAATTTAATCCGTCGAAGAGGGATCTAAGCTTTGAAAACCGCAAGAAAAAGAACTTTCCCTGGATAAAAAGAAAACAGTCAATTTCCTTTTACACCATGATAATATTTACCTCTCTTTTGAAAGGAGGGAGCATCTCGAAATTCGTGGCTTATTTATCTCGATATATAGTTTCGAAATCAATTACAATCTGAAGGGTAAAGATTACAGAAATGTATGTTTTGCGATTCGAATGGATTATTTGAAATCAGATCCATGATTCTGAATTTGTTTTTAATACTAAATAGTATGAATAAAAGCATGCTAAAAATATTTCTCGACTATTATAATATTAGTCCTATAAATATGTATACCCAGGGATGATTCAATTATATATCAACAAAGCTCAACAATTTCAAAGATAGAAGTGAGTTTTCTTTACCATTTATCGACATTTGGACAAACAAATAAAGTTCTTTGTTTATCACACTATATAATTATCAGTTAATTGGAATTAGAATTTCATATATTTACTTTTAATTATGAAAATTTGGTATTATTTGCTAAAGGGTTTTCTGATAAATCGATTACCTATTATTTGAGGGGATCGATTTAACTCAGAATATCAAAATCTTAATTACGAGATTATTCGATATCGATATCTCATCATTACACCTCGGGATCCGAGAACCGACGATCCCACATTTTTAGATGCAGCACGTGAAGAGATTGGGGTAAGAGGTCCGAGGAATCATCACTGTACCTCGGGACCTGAGGACCGAAGATTCCACCCTTTTGGGTATAGCACATCGGAAGCTCGGGGTAAGATATTCGAGGAAGGTCTTTATAGTCTCGCATGATCTAATGCTCTAAACGCGACAATTACGCATATAATAGTACACCGGACAAGGGTATTGAATAGGTCAATCTCGAGGAATCAAGGCGATAATCTCGCCTAGAAAAATGATAAACTCAGGTATAGCATCAGCCTGAAGACCCGCTCAAGCCCATCACCAACCGGGTAATGTGCAGCAACAACCGTTAAACCCCTCCTATAATGCACATGTATATTTCACTTTACAGTCATTCACAAATTCACAAGCTCCTAACTTCACTATATTCTTATTTTCACTTCTCGACCACTCGATCTTAAGTATCGGAGGGACTTCGTCAGAAACACTTCCGACGCTCTGTAACTAGTATCTGTGGTTATAGGTCATCAAAAGAAATATACCCACTTTCGCTAGCACCTTCTTAGTTCCCGATGACAGATCTCCCGACTTGGTGGTAGCTCGTCGGTTGGGAAATTCGGTTACATCAGATATCATGACTCAATTATATGGAAAATAATTTGTAACCCGTTATGACGATCATGTATGCGTGTGTGTATGTGTGTGACAATTGCGATGTTAAGTTGCATACTTTTTGGCTTTTTGATTTTGGACGAGTCATTTTCAATTTGGGGAATTTAACTGTTTACTATATTTGTTCTTATCATCCTATTTTTCGCCAGATAAAAAGGAAGAATATATCATATCAAAATGTAACATCCACGTGTTGGTAGAAGTTTATATGTGATGAAAAGAATTCATCTAATCCATATAAAAAATTAAATGTGGTAAATAATTTAGTTGGCATTATTATTGCTGAAAATTAAAATATAGGCGGAATGATTAGGACCCTCACGCAAAAACATGATCAGAAATTCGATATAATTGCAAAAATTAAGAAGGATGGAGAAAATCTTCAACTTTTTGGGAGATCTCTTATTGGGTCCGCTCATAATATAAATGGACATATTTAAATCTACTTTCATGACAAAGGGAATTCATTGCTACTTTGGATGACTTAATGCTACATATTTAAACATTGAGAATCGTTTTGTGTAATAGTTATCATGGTGCATGATAAAAAAATAGCAGTCGTGAGGTTTATTTTAAATCATGGAAAACTAAAATTTAGTCATTTCTATTTACGATATGGTCATATCTTTTTCCAAGCTCTAGCCAGCTATTTTTGAACTTTTAATCATTTTTTGACGTGAAATTGACATTATGTTAGTCATTAGTTGATGCATGTGGTGACATGTTATCATTCGTAAGGAGTAAATAATAACTGTACTTGTCAAAAATATAGAGTACCAAAAATTATAAGGAGCGAATATTCATGGCCAAAATATAAATTTCTCAAAAATTATATGTTCATCTCACAATTCAAGCCTTGAAAGCTAAGGTTCAGAATCTTCAAAATAAGTGGCAAATATTTGAGTGGAACTCCATCGAATGGGTGGAAGCAACCTTTTTTTTAAAAATACAAAATAAAGACAGGACCGGAACTATGCTCAAAGCGACTTTACTTACGTTATCTTTAATAATGTCACGATCTAATAATAAAGTGAAAATTTTTGATTGAATAATTAATTAGTTAATCAACTAATGGTGATGATTGAGATTGAAAGTTCGCTAGCTATTTACAACTTTTTCAGGGTTTATGATAATGTTAATCTCGCAAGTTGCGTTTATTTGATGTGGAAAGAAGAGATTGATGATTAAAAAGTAACTTGATGCAATTTTTAAAAAGAAAGAGAGCATAAAATATAATCTCACGCGATTTAATTAGCATCTATATTGGAACTTTTTGCCACATTGATAAGTGATTCAATGATAATATTTATTATGGTTGCCACCAGTTAAATACATACACCACACACATTAAAATATAGAACACCCACACACACTTATATTTATAAGTTTCTGTGACTTTTATTACAAAAACAATTGTATATTATATTTACACCCACCAACGCATACATGAGAGTTTGTTGAATATGAAGTTTAAATACTTTTTATACCCCTTATATCACTCGGGACCCGAGAACCTTCACCCGTCAGAAATCATCTTACCCCGATGATTTTCACCCGTCAGAACACCTCTTGTCCCGAGAACCGACGACACACCCTCGAAAGAACATCTCTTCCCCCGAGGGCCGACGACCCTACATCATGAGCTAGGTAAGAGGATCGAGTCGGTGGCCGAACTCCCTGGCACATTCTATTATTCCCAATGATCATAGCTCTGATAACACAATATGAGTGCATGCTGAATTTGTTGGAGTAGCGACGGATCCGGAACATACTCCCAGCGCGCAGCGAAGTTTTAAAAATTTTATGCCCGGAAACACTCATACGCGAATAAAACAAAAGCTAAACAAGCAAAGGATGTTTAGAAATATTTACCTTTGGCGACTTTGCTCCCGGCTCCGACTATTCCGATTTTACGCGGCAATAGCACTTCAACGGTGGAATCTTCGATTGTTCGCCTAATCCGATCAACGACCGGTTTCCAAATTCCTTCACTGCCTTGTACTAGATAGCACAGCGAATTGTCACGAACGGAATCTCCTCACCAAGACGGTCGGAATGGGGTCCAGAGGCACGCGACAGCGGCCGCTAGCGATGATGGCGACGGTGGAGGGAGAAGGCCAATAGTGGATGGGAGGGGAGAAGAGAGTTATGATTCAATAATCAAGTGAGTTTTTCTTTCTCTATACTGAAAGTGTCTCCTCGTTGTCATATTTATAGGTAGAGGGATAGAGTTTCAGTTGAACAAAACAGAGAACATTCAGTCAACTCAAACAATGAACATTTGGTTCAACTCAATCCGTGAACATTCGGTTCAAGTCAAACTGGGAACATTCGTTTCGACTCCCTCGATTGTGGTCTCATCATAATTCTGATCGATGATCAGATATCACCGATGTGATCATTTTTTAAAACTGATCATTATGATGTAAAATCAAATTTTCGGACTACTAAATCTATTTATGACAGGTTTACTCATATTAGCTAAATATGGAAGTCCTACCCACTTAGTTAATTTCGGAAGTCATACACCCACTTTGAGTTCCAAATCTGTACGACATTGGGAACCAGTACTTGTGTGATCCTCAATGGTTCAGGGATACAGCTAGTCGTGGGCTCACAACTCCCTATGACTCCGAAAACACATTTTCGGACTTGACCACCATGGTCAAGCGTCTAGCAACATCGTCCCATGATCCTCTAGGTATCACTGATAGTACTTGAAATACAGCCCTTTCATCTCTAATATCCCGATCGAATCAACGACCATTGGTAAATCGAGAGTCGCTAGAGATTCGATAGCCATGCATACATCTTGGAGATCAAATAGCGACATCGCATGTGTTACTAGGTAAACTCATTTACCTAATACATATCTAGTACTATGGCCAGAGATTTATCACACTATTATCCTCTCAAATAGCATATGATATCCATGCACAAGGGCGAGCGATGAATTCTCGACAACGAAACATAGACTCCTACATGCATTGGGACCTCACCCAATCCCGCCACCTGATGACCCCAACGGAGTCGGTAAACAGGTCAAAGTGAGGCACCTATCATGTAAAGTCTCAATGACTTTTCGAGTAGTAAGGACTAATCTGTACAATCAAGACCTCGAACTTAATCCACTCGACAAATGATAACCACTTGGAAAGTCCGAACGAGGGTAGTTCGATAGGTCAACAGGTCGCCATCCATCTGGATGCTCATAACATCTCTATGTTGTCTATCAATGAAACGTGGTACTTTGCATCAAAGATGCTAGTCTCAAGCTCGGACGGCCCTCATCCTCTTGACGATCCAACCTAGGAACTATTTTAGAATACACAGTGACTATTAGATGTACTTCATGATAGCCATCAAATCACTATCACATCTAATATACATTATAGTGCATTCAAGGTCTTTATCCAATAATTTGTAATCATAATAATGAAGGTAAAGAATGTCATACAAGAATGCGAATTTCATAAATAAAAACTGTTTACATAGAGTCGACAAGAACCCACATGCCACAAGTTGACTAGTTAGACACCTACCCTAACAGAATTAGTATCGTCCCGACAAGTCAGGACGATAATCTATCTATTCCCGAGCACCTGACCTAACCTAAGCATCGGAGGAGCTTTCGGCGGAAACACTTCTGACGCCCCCTAACTAGTGTCGGACCTACTTATTCCCCGAGGACAGATCACTCAACGTCCCTATTTGCTTAGAGCATGTCATGTGATCTATAATAATACTCCTACTCCTACAACTCAAGCAGCTCGGTGCTCGATGATAGACCCTCCGACTTCCCATCCTGGTGGCAGCTCTTCGGATGGAGAAAATTTGGTATCATCAACTTTCATTCATGACAACACAATTAAAATCATGTCTGACAAATAAATATATATATTTCATGAAATACTAACATAACAACTTCATAAATATGGTTTATTCTCTGCTAATGATATATGAACTATACTTGATTCTCAGTAATCGTGTTATAGTGAATATTACACCAAATATAGTATACGTTCACCTATTTTTGTAATTATCAATGACATCATGCTATATAAGTACCATGTTGAAAAAAAACTAAACCAAATCGTCAAAAAAGTAAATGTAGCATACCAAAAATTAAATTTGACAACGAGTATGGCTAATCACAGTGAGACAAGCAGACTACAAATTTTCCTCTATATTATTTCTTGATGGAAAAGAAGCCCTTAGCCGTCTCAACACGTGCATGTAGTGGAATTCTTTCTCATTTTGCAATGATTTTGTTGTAGAGGAAAAATGGGCAATGTCTTGATATCACTGCTGGCTGTTGAACAAATTCTTGGATGTGGGATTCACCCCAATTACTCAAAATGATTAGACACCATTCAGAAAAGGAAGAGAATATCATCAAAAGATCTCCCTCAAAGTGATTTTCATTTGTACGTACACATAAACGAAAACCCATTTAAAAGGCAGAAGGGAAAAACAATCATTTTGACCATTTAAAAGATATGGAATATGACATAAAAACCCTATATTTCTAGGTCAGATGCTATCTTTTTCTTGATAGAATTGATTCATTCCCATGTGATTGGCATCAACAAACCCTGGTGGTGGCAATGCACGCCATGTATCCCGTGCTTCCCGATCATATTTTATTTGTATATTCTTGTATATAGCAATACTAGTGTGTGATTTATTGGATGATCAAGTGTGAACGAAGGCCAAACGGGGTTGGTCCAATAGCGTTGCTCAATAAGATAGTAGAATCGGAAAGTATGTATGTGGTGTTGTCCCACGTCGTATAAACTTGAAAAAATTATTCAACTTATATAGCTCGTTTTTGGAGTTAAGGGTTGGACCCCTTGGGGATCGGTTTTTCCGAACGTTGCGGCTGTTCGGGATGGCGTGCGTCCGTCCAAGACAACTTCTTCTTGCGGAAAGAGGACCTTCCTCGTATCAACCAATCGTTCACTACCGTTCGTTCTGACGAAAGACAGAAACATACTACATGATAAACATGATTTTCATTGATAGTGAACAAATTTTTATTGTTTTTTTTTTATCAATTGTCATGAGTATATCTATATGTGTCTAGATAAGATAAAAAAATACTATTTAAAACAAAAGATTTCAACTTTTTTTTCTATGCATGGCATGGGTTGAGGAAAGGATGAATTAGTGGGTATGATGTGGAGAAGTATGACAAATTATGAGCAATATTATAAATGGCATAGGCCAAGTTCAAGATTTCATAGACATGAATCCCACATAGCCACGCGTGTGTTTTTATATTCTTGATTCTTCTTGTTTTTTTTTTTTCCGTCAAGTGTACATCGAATAATCCCACTCGAAATATATAAAATATTAAACAATATGGCAAGATAAGATGGAAACTCCAAAAATTTCAAAAGTTCTCTTTTTAAGGTACTTATACTAAATTATTATTTAACTTCGAGGATGTTGAAAGATTTAAGTTCTAAATTAATAATTAAGAATTCCAATCATACGTACTTATACTATATTATTATTTAATTTCGAGGATGTTGAAAGATTTAAGTTCTAAATTAATAATTAAGAATTCCAATCATACGTACTTATACTATATTATTATTTAATTTCGAGGATGTTGAAAGATTTAAGTTCTAAATTAATAATTAAGAATTCCAATCATACGTACTTATACTATATTATTATTTAATTTCGAGGATGTTGAAAGATTTAAGTTCTAAATTAATAATTAAGAATTCCAATCATACGTACTTATACTATATTATTATTTAATTTCGAGGATGTTGAAAGATTTAAGTTCTAAATTAATAATTAAGAATTCCAATCATACGTACTTATACTATATTATTATTTAATTTCGAGGATGTTGAAAGATTTAAGTTCTAAATTAATAATTAAGAATTCCAATCATACGTACTTATACTATATTATTATTTAATTTCGAGGATGTTGAAAGATTTAAGTTCTAAATAATAAAAAGATTTCTGATCATATGCATTTGTCACGCACTTATCAATGGGCCCATTTTATTTGAACTGGATAATTAAAATTCCAGCCCTATGCATTTGTCATGCTCTGCACAATGGGCCCAAAAAACTGGGTTCACATGCTTTGCTTTTCCATGGATAAATTTGAATTGGATTAATGTATTTAAAAATTTAATATACATTTAGGTGGACTTAAAATTCACAATAATTATTTTTAAAATCGATTAACTTAACATGTTGTATTTTTAAAAAATTCACTTGAATTTTATTTAACAAAAAATATATCAATCTAAATATTTCCAAATAATAATATTAAAAATATATAATAGTTTCTTATAATAAAACATATAAACATCTTTCGCCAGCACTTATATTAGTTAATGCATTTCATATATCACGAAATCAATGCTTTTTTAAAAAATAAACTTCGTGTATGTGAATACATGCGATTTTGTTGAAGGTAGGATTTGCATAGTTATAGTATTTTAAACATGAACTTATGATGCAGTTTTTTTATGGATGAAATATTTTTATATTTCTTTGATGACCTAATTTAATTTCAAATTTTTATTATATTTAATATTAGGTTATTATAAATGTCTTATCCGGGCTAGGAGAAAACTTGTTGAGCGTTGACATTTATTTATTTAACTTGGCACTTTTATATATAACAATTTTTAATTTTTTGTAGTTCACAATATATTGATCTATGGATGGTAATCGCTTCTATGATATGGTACTGTTCTGCAACACATGAAATTCAAGTAAACTTTATGTGTCAATAATTTGAATAAAACAAAAATTTCAGGAGATGAGATGAGAAAAATGGACAAATCAAAATAAACAATCCAGATTGTTCGATTAACCCAATGAACTCCATTTGGTTTTGCCGAAAAATTATTATTGTTTACAAATTTAGCAATTGTACTTTATACAATCGATTTATTTAAATCTATAGTTAAGAACTTAAAATTTGAAACTAACGGACTGAAATTAGAAAATAATTATTTATCATGTAAGAAAGTGCAAAAAAGATCTGCAAGTTAGAAATTTTCATTGAAAAAAATGATCACAAGAGATATTTTATTTAGAACTCATGAATTTTTTTGCCGATTATAGAAGACAAATAGTATATTGTTATACTTGTATATTGAAATGCTTATTTTTGGAATTCCCCGTTGAAAAATACCAGAGCGAAAGCTTCAATCCGAAAAATTTCGAAAGATTCATTATCTATTGGATTAATGCGTGGGGAAATGGAATGAGATCGTTATTTTCACGTTGTGGACATGGCGGCGGCGAATGGCGGAGATGTGAGAAGAGCCCATGTGGCGATGGCGCTGGTGCAAGTGTTCTACTCCGGGTACCACGTGATCACGAAGGTCGCGCTCAACGTTGGCGTGAATCAGCTCGTTTTCTGCGTCTTTCGTGACCTCCTCGCGCTTTCGATTCTCGCACCTGTCGCCTATTTCCGCGAAAAGTGAGTCTTTCGAATTTTTACGATTTTTGTTCTTGATGGGTTTGCATGATGTGATTTTCTTTTATTTGTGATCTTGTGATTTGAATTTATAATCTGGTGCTACAGTTAACTTAGTGAAAGGTGAGGTATGTGTTTATGGCTTTTGTACTCTGTAAAAAACTGGTGTTACAGAACTTTAGAAGTGTATATACAAGTATGTTTAAGCCACATTTGTTTGATTGTTACACAAAACAAAACGAAGGGGTATGAATTTTGATCGTAGGTTATGTGCTGAAGTTTGAAGTGGAATTAACTTATTTATTCACAATGTACCTTGTCTGCCCTGTTCCTGGATGTTTGTCAATTTAAACTAATACTTAGAATCAGTGGAAGAGTCCAGTTATTTCCCTTCAGTAAATTGCTTTTGTGAGTCAGTTGATTTTGTTGTGAAAATAATAGTGCATCACTTACAAATGATTCATTACCTGTTTCTGCAGAAGGCTAAGACCGCCATTAAGTAGGCGTTTCGTAATGGCCTTTTTCTTTCTTGGTTTAACTGGGTGAGTTGAATCTCCTCGGTTTGAAAGTGCTTCTTTTATTGTGTGAATAGTGAATTGTTAATTCTTTCTCCTGTTCGTCTGATTCTATTAGGATTTTTGGGAACCAGCTTTTGTTTCTCCTCGGTCTAGGCTACACAAACCCAACTTATGCTTCTGCCATACAGCCTGCCACTCCAGTTTTTACGTTCATACTGGCTGTAGTGATGGGGTGAGTCAAACTTTAGTTTTTCTGAACTAACGCTTACAAGTTTTTAGTTCAAAGGTATCAGTAGTTATCCATGCAGTACAGAAACAGTGAACTTGCAAAAAACTGAAGGCCGGGCAAAGTTAGGAGGTACTCTTATTTGTGTTTCTGGTGCCATTCTAATGACAATGTTCCGAGGTCCAGCTGTGTTTGGATATAGGGAGTCAGAATTTTCAGCACTCAGTGAAATTACTGCCAAGGGTCAACCGGAGCCAGCTGGTCTGTTGATGTCGACCTTGTCGGAGTTAGGGATTGATAATTGGCACCTTGGGGTTTTATGCTTGATTGGGAACTGTATGTGCATGGCCATCTATCTTTCTATTCAGGTAAGCTACATTGATCTTTATGGAGATAAAAGACATCACTTTGCACAATTGGATGATATTGGATCTTTGATGTATGGTTGCACAATTTTAGCTTATAAAATTTTATAGTGATCACCGAAACAAGAATTCAAGTTAATATTACCCGGTATCTTTAACGTAAAAGTTACTTTATTAAGTAGGTGTTTTATAAGTATCATCCAAAAAAGGAAGATAGAAACAGTCTTGTCTTCGGGTGGTTTTCCAAAGAATAGCAGATGCCTGAAAGTCAAGTTTTTTAATTTTAATTTAAATTCTTTTTTTTGAAATTTTAAAACAGATATCAATCTTCAAATATATTTTAATGTTTTCTAGATGGCTTCTCTGTCCAAACGCGATCACTGTAGAAATTGATTTTTTTCCGCATTCTGTCGGTTACTCAACTTCTGCCTTATGTTTGATAATCTGTATCAGCATGAGATTTTCACTGATGTATTCTTTGTGTTTCAGGCTCCACTTTTAGTTAAATATCCTGCAAGTATATCAGTGACTGCTTATTCATACCTGTTTGGTGCTCTTTTTATGGTAACAACTTCATTCTTCATGACCAATGAGTCAACAGACTGGAATCTGACTCAATCTGAGGCAATTGCGGTGTGCTATGCTGTAAGCCTTTTCTCTTCATATTTTTGGTGTAAGCTAAAAGGCTGAGGGATTTTGTTATAAACATCTTCAACCTGATTTCGAAAGAAATTTAGCTTCTTTAAATATCCAACATTGTTCAAAACAAAGCAACATCCAACTACACTACCCATGGGTAGAGGGGGATTAAATTTAACCTAAGACTAGATCATGGTTGAGCTTTCCATGAGTGGTGTGTTTCTAGAATAATACTGTTTGTTGTGCGCGGATTGATTACCATAGTCCACCTGTCTCCATGATGCAAAAAGGGTAGATCTATGTTTGGTCAAATGTTGTAATGGAATATACTGACTTCTATTATCTTAATACAGAATCTTGCAATTTAGCATGTGGTACTGGTCTATGTGACTGCAGAGTGCTGGTCTTCTTTATACTACATGAAGAATAGCTTCTGCATGTATTACGCCTCTATTTTTCAAAGATCTAAAAATTTTCTTTTGATGACTGTGACTCAGACCCGGGCTTGTACAATGATCACAAAAACTCTTTCTCTTTGGACAAGCTATTCTTCTCCTTTTAGTGAAGGCTAGATTTCTTGCAGTCTCAATTTCCAAAGATTCTGGTTTTCATGAACTTCAGGTCTCTGTTAAATGAATTTGAATGATGGTGCTACTTGAATTTCTACCGTTTTGTTGGTCTTTTAAGAAGTGCAGGGGCATGAACCCATGGAAGTAGGAATGAAGTGAAGGGGTGTGGAACCAGGGGAGTAGGATCATTATGTATTGGTTCTCACGGGAATAGAATGAGAAATCGGTTTCTGTCTTCTTCATCAAGGGGTTTAAAAAATATTTAGCATTATCGATTAGTTGAGATGATGAACATCGTTCAAGCCTTTTCACGTTGATAAAGCACTCTTATGTTCTCTTTCCAGGGAGTGATGGCATCTGCCGTGAACTATGGTCTGTTGACATGGTCAAATAAAATTATTGGTCCGTCCTTGGTTGCTTTGTACAACCCACTCCAACCTGCTGTATCAGCATTCCTTTCAAGAATTTTCCTGGGAAGCCCGATTTATTTGGGAAGGTTGTTTTTCAAGCTCCTACGTGCTTTTCCTGCGTTCTTAATCTGTGGAATTAATTACTTGTCATCAATCTATTCCACCCATTTGTATGATGTCAATGTTACTGTCACAGCATTATGGGAGGCCTTCTCATTATAGCTGGACTTTATCTGGTAACATGGGCATCTCAAAGAGAAAGACAGGTGGCTGTTGGGATTCTTCCTCGCGCCTCTCGGTCCCTAGAACAACTCGGTAAGAAAGATTCATCCATCAACAAGATAGGAACCATTTTCTCTGGCCCTTCAGCCTCAATACCAAAGATCGTAGATTAATTTTGAAGTCTCATTTGAAGATTATTTACCTACCCTGAAGTATACAAATGTTTTCAAGATTTCAGTTTCTTACAAAGTTCACAACCAATCCATCAATTTTTCGAGTATAGAAACGATTATAGCTCCATACCTATGATGTTAACCTGATACAAGTTTAAAGTGTAGGGATTATTGATGTTTTCTTTTAAATTCAATCCAATAGATCTGACTTCACAAAAATCTAACCTTTGACTATCTGACTTCACAAAAATCTAACCTTCGACTCTATTTAACTTTTTAACATAACGAGTCAGCATTTATGAATGTGCACATTCCAATAAAAAAAAAGGAGAGAGAGAGAGATAGAAAGAGAGAAAAAACATTTGCTTTGAAGTTTGATGCCCTTAAGTTTTGTGTGAAGCATTTTGTGAATAACAAAAAACATTTTTTCTCTGTGTGTGTGTGCGTGTGAACACTGAACCGGGCAACCTGTTTTTTTTTTTTAAATGCCATGTGTTTTTTAAAATCTTTTAGAATAGTAAAAAAATGTTCTTGAAATTTTTAATGTTGAAAGATACACCATATTCCCTGAGATACTGATTTATGCGAACGCGTTGGATTGAAATGTGGTGGATTGGCGCGCCACTGGTGCATGTAGCGATTGTATGGAGGGAAGACGGCGGACGGCGGTGGTTGTGGGGCCCAACATTTCGTGGATTAAGCATGCTTTCATCGAGAAAATTGTGATAAACGTGAAGGAGAAGACATGATGCATGGATATCCATGTCGACTAGGGTTCTTGAATCGTGGTGTGTAGATCTAGCAGACTCCGCAAAAGAAAGAAAGCCAAGTATAATATATAAAGGATTCGGGGAAATTTAATTTCATGCTAAACATGATGACAATAACTACGGATATATATCTAGGTGGACTTTATTCTTTATATGTGGATTCACTGAAAAGAGTACATATGGACCCATATGTATAAATAAATATTTCGGATGTAATTTTGGAGCAATGACCTAAACTTCGTATACTCATAGACTAAACTCAATAAGCACATACTTGTTTAGTTTTACTTGGGAGTTACGAAAAAAAAATACTTTTGAAGAACATAATTAAATGTTTAATTTGGTTTAAAAAAATATTTTGGAACAATAACATGCATATTATCTTTAGTTTAGCAATGACCTAAACTTCGTATACTCATAGACTAAACTCAATAGAAATGTTTTTTAATACGTAAAGACAAAGGATAAAATCTGCTGTCTACAGTAATAATAATATTTAAACCTGGGGCATTTTAGAATAAATATTACCATATTATGTAGAAAAGTTAAGCCGTCTACTAAGAGATTTAGCCGTCGTGTTTGGGCCTATACAAGCCCAGGAGATTATTTGACCCAATAAATAAGATAAAAGAATTTAAGAGAGAAACCTAAATTTGGGCCTTGACCCACACTATTATCAAAAGCATACCAAATCTGGCCCGTTTTAGATAATAGTTCTGTTAGGGCTTACCTCATAATTAAAAAAAAAAGCCATAAATTTTATAATTAATCTAATAAATAGAAATTTAGAAGTAATGGAATGAATAGTCCAAATGCTGGACCATTAGATTTGGTGTCGAATTAAGAGACTTGTACAAGTCTGTTAAGCAACGTAGATTGCAAATCACAACCTACTACAACACCCATCATGCCCCATATGCAACAAAATGTTTTGGAGATATTAGGTAGCTTAATTGACTAGCTATTCTTTGAATTACGACAATAATAAAAGTCTAAAATTTTTTGACAAGATTAAACTTGAAAGTTCTTTTTTGTAAAAAAAGTCTCTTGTTGGAGATTTTTTTTCCAACGAAATAATTGATCATACACCTAGAGCAAGCCAATGAACAATAGAACATATATGGTATTATATCTATGCATTAAAAAAGGCTTTAATTTTTCATTAAGATAGATCCAATTATACGCTATCGGTCGAGTTTAGGGTTGGTTCGGTACGGTATTACGAATTTTTCAAATCATATCGTATACCGTATCAAAAATTTCGGTATTGAAAAAAATGATACCGATATCATACCGTTTTTTCATGCGGTATTAAAACGATTATACCGATACCGTACCGATTTATCGAAATATACATGTATACCAAAATATACATGTATACCGAAATATATGTGTGTACCGAAATATATATTAATATATATGTATCGGTATTTAGGTATACCGAAAATACCGAAATTTTTAAATTTATATCAATACCGTTATCGAAATTATCGGTACGGTATCATACAATATCGAAAATATCGGTATACCGAATTTTGCGGTATTTTCGATAGAAAGCACCGGACTAGGTGGGGGAGATAAGGCGTTTTCTCATCGCAATAGGCAATTTCAGGATATAGAACGCTTAAGGGAATAACCAAGACCACTCCTAAAAACCCCAATAACAAAAAAGATTTATCAGTTTCTAAAGAGTCCGAAGAAACTAAGATTTTAAAGTCTTTTCTTACTTTCAAAAAGACTATTAAAGTATAGAACATGAATGCGATTTTGTTTGATAAGCACGGTATACCAATATTTTCGATATTTTTCCCAACCATAGTCGAGTCATTGCAGCCGGGAGGCATAACTTGTAACAAATACTTTCCATTCTGATCATATATATAGTCGTATGTGCGTTTTTCACGTATATTAAGAAAGTGTTTGGAAAGTAAATTTGTATAAGACCGTTATTCAATGAAGATTGGTGTATGATAAAAAAAATTGTATAATTAGTTAAATGAAATCACAACCAAGAAAATTGGTGGACTTTCCAAGACTAAACTAATAAATAAAAGTAATTAATAATTTATATCAGAACAAATAAATAAAAAAATTAATAATTAAATAAGTTAATTAAATAGGATAGATCAGTAAAAAAGTAGAAAAATAATTACTAAAATTTGAAAACTAAACTTATAATTGGACAGGTGAAAAATAAAATAAACCTAAAATAAATGGGAAGGAAGTAATCTATAATTTCAAAATTTTCTTATTTAAGTTATCATTCTGATCCGTCCTTATGTGGATGACAACGTGTCGGAAGGATTTAGTGAGTGACTTGCAAGTTTGAAAGTCGAACCACTGGCTGAAAGGGGAACTTCGCGTCTCTGTCTGTCGAGACGTAGATAACGCATTTGATTGGTACTCTAGAATCTAATCTAATATATATTATGGTCACCAAGTGATAATATATATATATATATATATTATTTAAGTTATCATTCTGATCCGTCCTTATGTGGATGACAACGTGTCGGAAGGATTTAGTGAGTGACTTGCAAGTTTGAAAGTCGAACCACTGGCTGAAAGGGGAACTTCGCGTCTCTGTCTGTCGAGACGTAGATAACGCATTTGATTGGTACTCTAGAATCTAATCTAATATATATTATGGTCACCAAGTGATAATATATATATATA
>KQ996414.1:27109-58629 GCA_001598015.1 Dorcoceras hygrometricum
TATATATATATATATATATATGATCAAAACAACTGGCTTGTTGCATTACGTGTTTGGCCTATAAGCTACAAGGGTTTCTTGGATTTTATATATAGGAATTTTGGGTAACTAAGTACACAAATTAAAGTTTATAAAATTCCAAATGAAATCTAGAAGGTAACTTCTCGACCAGTAAAGATTTGTTATGCTAGCACCATATTCGAGTAAAAAAATAAAAAGTGGGACCTCGTCCATTTATAGGCCAGCTATACTATATTTGGATAAGTAGCACGCTCCCTATATATTAATATTGATGAGAGTTTATTAAACTAGGTAACTATTTCATTCATACCAGATAAATTAACAACCCGATGAGATCATCATGCATGCATGCATGCATGCAATGTCGAACTCTAACGTTGTTATATGTCCATTTTTCTTATATTTTTATTCAATGAATTTTATTTATTAGAAACTTATTCTGTCAGTAGATTTCCAAGTACGAGATAAAAATTGTTAACGAAATAGATCTATCCATATGTTTGTTTGATAACATAAACGTATTTATGATTCGTGTCACTTTTATCGAATATAAAATTTTCCACAAACCTACTGAAAGAAAACCATAAACAATAGCCCGAATTAGGTATAATGGCGCGTTTTTTTAGTTAAGAAGAGTGGTAGGATTTGTCAAATGGTCTATAAATCATAGAAGCCATATTTTAGACATTTAATAGAAATATTCTTTGAGTTTGAAAAATGACAATATAAAGAATATCCCTTAGTAAACCAATGAACTTGGATCTCAATTTTCTTGTTCCAAATTGAAAAATAGAAAAGAAATGGAAAGCCTTTCTTCCTCGTTCCTTCAAAAATACAGTCCCACTCCTAATTCACCCACACAAATGGTACTATAAATCATAGAAGCCATATTTAGACATTTAATAGAAATATTCTTTAGAGTTTAGAAAAATGAACAATATAAAGAATATCCCTTAGTAAACCAATGAACTTGGATCTCAATTTTCTGTTCCAAAATTGAAAAAATAGAAAAGAAATGGAAAGCCTTTCTTCCTCGTTCCTTCAAAAATACAGTCCCACTCCTAATTCACCCACAGCATCACCACAAGTTTTTCGATTCAAAATTCAGTCTGTAAAAATCGATGAAAAGCCCGCAAGAACCAGCTTTCTGAATCCAGCTGAAAAGCTTGCACCTGTCCTTCATGATCAGGCTGAGGGAAAAACAACTGAAGTTAAGAAAAAATCTATACGAAGCATTATTTTCAGATCATTGGATAATTTCATCTGCAAATACATCGATCCTCCCCTGCGAGCCTCCATCGACCCGAAGCATGTCCTTTCGGGGAACTTTTATCCGGTGGACGAGCTTCCTCCGACCGCCTGTGAGGTTGTCAAGGGCACTCTTCCTCCGTGCCTGGACGGCGCATACATACGTAACGGGCCCAATCCTCAGTTCATCCCCCGAGGCCCGTATCACCTCTTCGACGGCGATGGAATGCTGCACTGCATCAGAATTCGAGACGGGGAAGTTAAGTTTTCCAGCCGTTTTATCAGGACTTATAAGTACGAGCTGGAGAAGGAGACCGGTTCGCCGGTGATACTCAACGTCTTCTCCGCTTTCAATGGACTCGCCGCGTCGATTTCAAGGTGCGTCTTAACATTAGGGCGAGTCCTCTCCGGGGAGTACGACCCCAGACAAGGAATCGGCACAGCGAACACAAGCTTGGCTTTGTTTGATGGGAATCTCTTCGCTCTCGGGGAATCTGATCTTCCATACAGAATCAAACTAACACCCAACGGAGATATAATCACTTTGGGCCGCCACGAATCCTTCGGAGGTCAGTTCACAACGATGACTGCACACCCGAAAATCGACGCGGAAACCCAGGAAGCATTCGCCTTCCGACAGGGAATCACCTTCATGCCTCCATTCTTGATATATTTCAAGATAAACAAAAATGGGGAGAAACAACCGGAGGTGCCGATATTCTCTCTAGCAGAACCTTCACTGATCCACGACTTCGCTGTTTCCAAGAAGTACGCTATATTTCCCGACACTCAGATCGTGATGAACCCGAAAAACATTCTTAATGGGGTGCCTGCAATCAGCGTGGATGCAAAGAAAGTTCCGAGATTGGGGATCATTCCGCGAGATGCCTCGGATGAAAGTGAAATGTGGTGGGTTGAAGTACCAGGGTTCAACATGATACACGCAGTGAATGCGTGGGATGAAGATGGCGACACCATTGTTATGGTGGCGCCGAACGTGTTGTCGGTTGAACATAGTGCTGGATAGAATGGACTTGATCCGTTCGTCCTTGGAACTAATTGAGATTGATGTAAAGGACAAGATCGTGAAGAGATGGACGCTGGCCACAGCAAATCTTGATTTCGCTGTTATCAATCCGGCGTATACCGGCAAAAAGAACAGGTAGGTCCGGGATATTGATAAAAATATTTTTATAAGATATTTTTAAAAAAAATTTGTAAAATATTTTGAAAGTTTTTTTTAAGATAAATATGTTTTTGGATAACTATTTTATATAATATTTTTAAAATTAAAAAATTTAGATAACTATTAAGAAAATGATTTATAACTAAGAATTAGTATTAAAATAACTTTCAAATAAAAAAATTTAATTATCCATTGGTATAAAGTTTATTTATATTTTATATTCTAAAAACATTATAAAGCATATTTCAGTTATTCGTTAAGAAATGTTCTTCAAAGTTAGTTTTAAAAAATATTTAGAACGCATATTTTGTTAAGTGTTTTTTAATTCCGAAAACCATAAAATCGTTTTTAAGAGGTTTGTCCAGTGAAAGCCATGGGTTTCTTAGTTATTACCCAAACTTGACGAAATACATTCACTCAAACTCGAGATGGTTTGTTCCATTTCTAAAGGCGTGGATATTTTGTCATTCTTAGCCCAAAGGTGCACATGCAACCGCTTATAAATGATCGCTATTAATTATATCCACCGAATCAAATATATATATATGACAAATGACCAAGAAAATATTTTTATTTTGAAATAATCAAAAGGAAAGACGAATTGTTTGATATCATATACATATTACGTGTGCATAATCCATAAATATTACATAACGTTATTGATTGTACAATGAAGATAAACCTATACACACCGGATATAATGTTATATTTATATATATAGATTGCCTACCGTTGATCTGATTCCTGATAAAT
This sequence comes from Dorcoceras hygrometricum, assembly GCA_001598015.1. Classification (NCBI taxonomy): domain Eukaryota; kingdom Viridiplantae; phylum Streptophyta; class Magnoliopsida; order Lamiales; family Gesneriaceae; genus Dorcoceras; species Dorcoceras hygrometricum. The sequence goes on from KQ996414.1 coordinate 30,318, forward strand.
TTATCCGGCGTCACATTTACAGGTACATTTACGCAGCTATAGGGTCCCCGATGCCAAAGATATCTGGTGTGGTAAAAATTGACACTTCACTTTCAACGGCAGATTCCAACGATTGCACGGTGGCCAGCCGTCTATACGGGCACAAATGCCATGGCGGCGAAGCGATTTTCGTTCCCCGGGAGCCCGACAATCCGACAACCGAAGAAGACGATGGATATCTACTTACTTATGTACATAACGAAATTACCGGAGAATCTGAATTTGTTGTAATGGATGCAAAATCTCCGACTCTCGAGATCGTTGCCGCCGTTAGGCTACCCCAAAGGGTGCCTTATGGATTCCATGGGATCTTCGTGCGTGAGTGCGTCCTTAAAAACTGCAACCTCAACCCCAACTGAATTTGATTAGAATCAAGGATATTTGAAATTAATGTTGATTAATTAATCACATGATTTGATTTTTAATTCGAACATATTGTTAGGTTGCGAGGTTCACTTGACAATATATATATATATATATATATATATATATAATGATAATTTTTTACATGCTTTAGGTATTTTACATGAGGCCCTCTACTGATCATTTCATATTATAGAAAAAAAATATATAGCCCGGCGGCCATGCACTGTGAAGCCAGGGGATGAATTGTGAGGTTCTAAATGTATGGGCCCTTTCTTGGATGAATTATTTAAAATATTTTATTACTCAAGTGGAAATTTGGGTGGACGAAGAAGGGCGTTAGAATATTTGTTCTTACATGAATTTTAAAATACATTCTTAGCTTATCTAATTTGCTTGAAAAATTTACGGCGACCTTGTAAAGTCTAAAGATACTCGATGGATGGTATGATCCTTGACAAAATTCCATGTGCTCTAATGTTAAATGGGATGTAATGATATTTTATGTTTTCTATCTAACGAATTTAATTCGGAACAGGATTTAATGAAGGCATCTAATAAACAGGTTATCATGCATGCATACACTATAGATTATTTTCTAAAGAACATAATCGTATTGATTAAAACGTGTAAATTTCGTAAGATAGCATGGTAGTCACAATTATAAGAAAAAAAATTCGCAGAAGATGACAATATATAATTTTTTTTTAAAAAAATGACAATATAAATTACCTTACATGACTCGCGCAAGTGAACAGATACATAAAAGAAATGGAAAACCTTTCTTCCACTTTCCGTCAAAGTTACACTCCCTGCTATAATCCTTCACTCGCAAAATCACAGCTTCTTCGATTCGAAATTCGATCGGTTAAAATCGATGAAATGCCCACAAGAACCAGCTTTCTGATCAATCCACCAAAGCTTGCGCCTCTTGATCATGATCAGGAGGAACGAAGATCAACAACCCATTACGTTAACAAACAATCTTTACTCAGTAACATTTTCAGTTCGCTCGATCATTTCATCTGTAGATTCCTCGATTACCCACTTAGAGCCTCCATCGACCCCAAGCATGTGCTTTCCGGGAACTTTTTTCCGGTTGACGAGCTTCCTCCGACTGTCTGTGAGGTTCTGGAGGGTACCCTTCCACGGTGCCTGGACGGCGCTTACATCCGTAACGGGCCCAATCCTCAGTTCATCCCCCAGGGCCCGTACCATCTGTTCGAGGGAGATGGAATGCTACACTGCATCAGAATTCGTGACGGTGAAGCTACATTTTGCAGTCGTTTTATCAAGACGTATAAGTACACGGTTGAGAGAGAAATTGGTTGGCCCGTCATACTCAATTTCTTCTCCGGTTTCAATGGACTCGCCGCGTCCATCGCCCGGTTCGCTGTTAATTTCTGCCGTATTCTCGCCGGCGAATACGACCCCAGACTTGGATTCGGCACCGCGAACACAAGTTTGGCTTTTTTTGGAGGAGAACTTTTTGCTCTCGGAGAATCTGATCTTCCATACAGAATTAAAATAACACCCATCGGAGATGTAATCACTTTGGGCCGCCACGACTCCTTCGGAGCTCCGTTCACAACGATGACAGCTCACCCGAAAATCGACCCGGAAACCCACGAAGCATTCGCCTTCCGACAGAGCATCAACTTCAGGCCGCCATTCTTGATATATTTCAGGATAAACAAACATGGGGAGAAACAACCAGAAGTGCCGATATTCTCTCTACCAGAGCTATCGCTAATCCACGATTTCGCTGTTTCGAAGAAGTACGCCATATTTCCCGACACGCAGATCACCATGAACGCTAAAAACATTCTTAAAGGGATGCCTGCAGTCAGCGTCGATCCTAAGAAAGTGCCTAGACTGGGGATCATCCCGCGAGACGCGGTGGATGAAAGTGAAATGTGGTGGGTTGAAGTACCAGGGCTCAACATGGTACACGCAGTGAATGCATGGGATGAAAATAGCGGCGGCGGGGAGACCATTGTTGTGCTGGCGACAACCGTGTTGTCTGTCGAGCATGTGTTGGATGAAATGGATCTGGCTCGTGCACGCTTGGAAAGAATTGAAATAAATGTGCAGGAAAAGACCGTGACAAGGAGGGCGTTTTCAAGCGCAAATCTTGATTTCGCAGTTATCAATCCGGCCTATGCCGGCAAGAACAACAGGTACGACAAATAGATTCAACTCAAAACATTGAATTAATATGTCAAACCAAATAAATGCATGCAGTCATAACTTGGAAAAATGATCGAGTAATTGCTTTATACAGGTACATTTATGCAGCTACAGGAGCCCCGATGCCCAAGATATCTGGTGTGGTGAAAATTGACACATCACTCGTCTCAACTGAGGACTCCGAAGAATGTACGGTCGGTAAAAGACTATATGGGAACAAATGTTACGGCGGAGAAGCCATTTTCGTGCCACGGGATCCCCACAATCCAGCCGCGGAAGAGGACGATGGATATCTAGTGACTTATATACATGACGAAGTCACTGGGGAATCCAGATTTATTGCAATGGATGCCAGATCGCCTACTCTCGAGATCGTTTCTGTCGTTAGACTACCTCAGAGGGTGCCTTACGGATTCCATGGGATCTTTTTGCCTGAACATGACCTTCAACTTTGCAACCTCAGCCCCAATTAATTTAGAACCCATTATGTAAATGGTGATTAATCAAGAGAATCTAATGAAGATGATAGTTATTTCAATTTTATGTAATATAAAACTATTTTTCTTAAAAAACACTGTGAAGGGATCATCTGGTCGCATATGTTTCGTACTATATAATTTTGGTCATATATGTCGCATCCAATTGCCATATTAGTCCTTTATCTTTCGAGCAATTTATATCATTTTTAGTGAAAGTGCTAATGTTGGAAAGCCACAGACAAAAAAAGACTAAAATCTACTAGCATAAGTGCACTACGTGTGTATAATAATAATACATTATATTTTATGCATATGCATGATATATTTTATTTTTCAAATAATTTCATTAGTTTTTAAAAACTTTAAATACTTGATTTATATTATGTTTCGTCCTTTATGTATCAAATTGAGTTTTAATAATGTATATTTCACATTTTATTCATTTTTAGTCCATTTTTAAATTTTAATCGGGTTTCATGTAAGTGGTAGTATGAAATTAGAAACATCGGCTCTATTAGGAAAAATAAAAAAAATTATTAAAACAGATGCCACATACTAAACTGAATTCTGATAACACATAAGACCAAAATAAGAAATAGCCAAATGTAAATGAACAAATTTGCAATCTAAATATATAAGCAGAGTCATGGAATTAGATGAGAAAAAGTTAGGAAAAAATAAGTGGAATATTTAATATACAACATGAGATGAAATTAAAAGTTATTTTTAGGAACAAACGTTTACCGTTTTACCAAAAGCTAATGTTGATGGTAACGGCACAACTCCAATATATTAAATCGTAATGATTCGATCGAACATGAATAGTTATTGCACTTCAACATTATTGGAAAAAAATGATGTGTGATAGTATAAGGCTGTAACGTTTCCCATCTTGTTGATCACAATTTGATCGACCATAACATACTAATATTGCTCAATATCAGATTCATCACCGGTATTAATTAACAAGGTCCACGATCTCAGGACAACAAAAACAAACAGACATGTTTCACGCATGCATGCATGTGTCTTATTTCAGGTAAAGATTTAAATGAAATCCTATTACTCCCTTGAACTCCATCATGATATAATAATAATAATAATAAAATAATAATAATAAGAAGAAGAAGAAAAAAAAGTGATCAATGAAGTAAAATTGGTCGAATTTGTCGCCTTGTACAGCCTAAGATGAAATGGGTCACCCATGGGACTCTTGCAATATCATTCAACACCATAAGTATAACTAACTAATATTAGCCATATAAAAACTCAGATGCAAGAAGCCAAGAATCACATGTTTTAAACACAACAAACGTTCATATAGAATATTTAGGAAGCTAAAAAAACGTGGACGGCTTTAAATTATTTTTATTAATGAAAACAGTAAAAATATATATATAAAAATAATTTTTTTTTTTTAAAGTAGGAAGGAAGAAAATTCACTGCGGGTAAGACTAGCAGGACAGTTCACTGTTCAAGGGAAGAAGGATCTCGGAATTACAGTTGTATATAAAAAGGTAAAGAACAAACTATGCAATTTACAATCATAAAATATAATATCATTTACTGGATATTTTAATTTTCAAAAAAAAAATGCCATCAGTTAAACCCTGATTGATATCTAGCCACGAAAATATATGTAATAAATATGTTTTAGTAAAGACCCATGTAATTTATAGGGAAAAAAATCGTTGTTTTAGTCATTTGTGCTTGTCGCTTGTTACCTTAGTCCACGATATAATCAAATTTCAAGTTTAATCCTATATGTTTTAATTTTGATAATTACAGTCTGTTATATAATCAAATTGCACCCTATATGTTAATTTCAGACAATTTTGCTGAAACATACGTGACTAAACCTGTAACTTTATTCGATTGATCAGTCGGCGACGAGGATACAGTAACAGAAGGAGGTGGATAAATGGGACGCAGATCTACGATCCAGGGGCGAAACTAGGCCCGTATAAAAGGGTGGGCTGGCTTCAGGAAAGACATGGGGCATTTCACATGGGCCATGTAACAATAAAATCGAAGAAATCGGCCTGGGTTAAAGCCCAGGCCTGCCCATACATAGTTTCGTCCCTGCTACGATCATGGGGGGAGACAATGGACTGAAAGAATAAACGGAAACAGGACATTTTAGTGCTTCATCATAAAGGGAAAGCTGGTATATAAATGAATTATTATGAAAAGGAAATTTCCATGTTGCCCTGTTACATTGCCACCTTGCAAGCACATATGACAGTGGGATATGAGGTTGGGAAACATCAAAATTGTGTGTATATATAGATGTGTGTGTGTACGTGTCTTGATAAAGAGTGATCTCACCAATTCTCAGCCACTAATTTTTATGGTTTTTAATTATTGCAAAAATGATAAGATCCTAATTGATATAACTTCAAACATGACAGATAATACAAACATATCATGTATATTAGTTTCAGGTCGAAATGTTCATGATATATACGAACTCTTTCATGATCGGTACAAAGGCGAGGTATTCTGTTGATCCTGACCATTAATTATTAAAGTCATAAATTATTAATTTAATGATAATTGATTTATGCAATGAATGATACAAATGCTGGCAGGACGATGAGAATTGGTAGAGTAAAGGAACTTTCACCCGTTTGTGGAGCAATGTATAGTCCACTCCAAAACCAGCTCCTGTGCTCCGTCTTCCCACCATAGAATGCAAGGGGGACCCGGACGAGTTTGTAATTTATCGCACAGAAAATGATGTTTTTATTTACTAGCTTATTGAATATTTGGTTTTATTGAGTTTTTAATATATGGTTTTTGATAAACTAACTTTCATTGTTGATTAATTTGCGATGGGATCGAATAATAATTTAGAGGGTGAAGAATAATATGTTATAAATTTAAACCATGGAGTTGCAATAACTCCAGTTTTTGGAAACTTGGTGAATATATCGAGTTTGATTGTCATAGCAAATGGAAAATACTCGATATAAACCTCTAAAAATGATTTCTATAATTTGTAGAATAATTGAAAGAGATGCAAGTGATGTTTTAAAAGTAATTTGGTTGAAGCATTTTATCAAACACCCAAAATACTTCAACAATGCATACGAGAATTATGAATGAATGCAATAAGAAAAACACATAATTTGTTTATGGAATTTCGAAGGTAACACATCCTACATCTCCCCTTCTTCCATTGAATGAAGGATCCGAATACTTTGATTTATATAACACATTATACAAACCCAATTTATTTTACGACTTACACATTGTCTAAATTGGAACTCCTAGATTTCACAAGTTTATTGTCTTTATTTGAACACCCTCACTCAATCTAAACATTGAAACTTAACCCTTGTATATATGTGTGAGTCAGTGTGTGATGATATAATCTGTTACAGTGTATACTCTCGAATGCATCCTAACACATTGAAAAATGCTCTCAAAAAGCTTATTTCTTCATGTATGATTCCCTTCTTTCGTTCACTCCTCTATTTGTTTTATTCCTTCTCTTCTTTATTCTATTGTCATGCTTATTAATCTCCCAAATGTTATATTTACAGTTTCATATCTGGAAAGTTAGGCACAAAGAAATAGTCGTTGGAAAGACTTCTAGACACTTTTAGTAATTTGACACTTTTAGTAATTTCTGACAATTCTGGTACTTGGGTCTGAGCTGACCGAGCTGGTTTGACCAAGCTGATCTAAGCTGTGATCTGATATGAACTACTGTGATATGATCTGAGCTGCTACGATATGAGTTGTTCTACTGCGATATGAGTTGTTCTGATCTTCTAAGCTCATTTGTGTTGTGTTGATCTACTAGGAGATGTGCTGACCAGATCGGAGCTGCGATGACTGGGGCTGTGCTGACCCAGTTATGTTGACTGGGAGATGTGCTGTTGAGTTAAGCGTGCATGGTGGGAGAGCAGTACTGGGATGGGCATGTGGGCTGTAAAAGTGTGATGTCAGATCTTAACGGGTAATACTATCTGTGTTGGGGATATGATCGACGGTAGGGGAAGGGTAAGACTAATCTCTAAATGAATTGAGACAGCACCAGCAGTTAGACACACATCTCTCCTGACTCATGGGTCTAACATCCCAACCCTAACGCACACAATAGATGCACTTTACGCTGCCATATTATAAGAAAATAAAGTTGCACATTGACTAACAGCTATAGCTTTTGGCCTAGTGGTAAGCGATTGATCCTAACAATTGATATCAGTGCAAGGTCAGGGGTTCGAGTCTCCCAAGAAGCATTTTCTATACTTCTTGGGGGGGGATTGTTGAGTTAATTGTGCATGGGTAAGAGCAGCACTGGGATGGATGGCCTTCTGGGAAGTTCTCGTACTTGCACCGCTTAATCTGGTTGGCCATGTGGGCTGTAAAAGTGTGATGCCATATCTTAACGGGTAATAATATCTCTACTGGGGATAGGACCGACGGTAGAGGAATGATAAGACTGATCTCGAAGGGAATTGAGGCAGCACCAACAGTTAGACATGCACCTCTCCTGACTCATGTGCCTAACAGTCCAATCCTAGCACACACAATAGGTGTACTCTGCGCTGTCACGTTATAAGAAAATAAAGTTGCACGTTGGCTAACAGTTATAACTTTTGGTCTAGTGGTAAGCGCTTGATCCTAACATGTGCTAACACAGCTTGATGTGGTGACCTGAGCTTTATACTGCTATGTTCTGTTTCCAACTTGATCTACGCACTCAAATAAACTCATTAGGAATATAACAAGTTTTGTATTCATCAAAATTATGATTAAAATCTGTTTCCAGATCCAGCATTTTGATTTAATATTGCTGCATAATTCAGCAGTTTACGATGTTATACAAATATTTTTTATGTCAAGAATATTTTTCTTACCAATGTCGGCACCCATGCAAAATAAGATTGAAAAAAAAAACACAATGTGGATTCATCAAAATCAAAATGTAGTAGACCATAGAGTTTTTTTCCTTTTTCTCCATTGGATTTAGACAAATATTGGAATGTTAGGCTCAATTTAAAATTTAGAGAACTTAAAACATTTAAATAATTGCTTTTCTCTTACGTTATATAATTTGAAGATAGTGCCAATTATATATGGTAGGACTTAGTTGGGTATATGGTATGCCATAAATGCTTCTTTTCTTTCCAAAATTGTTTCTATACTCTCCCGTGCGAATTGTTGAAATCAGTGGAAAAAATCAAAAATACGTGAATGGATCGTTGTGTATTTTTAAAAATTTGAGTCGCATAGTTACATATTATCCTCTCCATTTTACAATATATAATAGTGAACCCTTGATTTTGCGCTTTAATATTTTGTATATCAATACGGCATTTATAACACGAGATCCTAGTAATTCGACAAGGGAAGAGGAAGACGGATATCTAATAACCCACATTTATGATACAATTCTAAAGAGTCTGAACTTGTATATTGCGATGGATGCCAAATCTCCTAATAGACTCGAGATTGTTGCCAGGAGGGTTCCCTATGGATTTCATGTGCGTGAATGTGATCTTATTAATTAAGCTACGACCCAAAACGCAAGATGGTGATAGGTGATTTTCCTTGTAACGTTGTATGATTAAATAATAGCATTGTGATTTGTCTCATATAAGTGCATCTTATCATGTAAATTAATTATTTTATTCTATAGTTTTTTATTGGTATGTAAATTGATAAATTCGACAAGCATTAATATAAGTGCAGTCTAATTAAATTCTTCTGTATAGCTATTAGTCTCTCATGTTATGAAGCATTAATTTGACACAGTTGCATGGGAGAAAGACTCCACCGTCTAAAATTTTTGAAATGCGATCTTTACGATTTTTAATCTTCTATGTTGTTGAATTCCAATTAATCCTAGTTTCTTTTCTTTCAATTTTTACCCATTTTTCACGTGTATAGTCACCATGAATTTCGGTAGAGAGAGTTCGTTAAGCAAATTATAGTCCAACTCAATACTTATGGGTCATGACTTGCATGTCTATGACTAATTAAGGCACGACCTGGGTACCTTAGTGTCTTCGTCTAGCTAAATGGAATGGGTTGGTTTAGGATCTGATGCCCCCCATTAGTAGCTCGGGTCTCGAGGATTGAGCATCGACTCTATCTACATCATCAAAGGCGAAAGCGATTAAGAGGCGCGCGTAGAGCTCAGAGCTCGGGATTGTCGTCGAGACTTTGTCCTACGCTCGGGAATCGCCCGAGCTCATTCATTATGGAAAAGGAGGAGATAATATAAGTTCGGGACCTCTCCCGAGGACCCCAACCCGATGTGTTAAAGCACTTCCGCAAAAGGCGGAGAACGTGGGTCGTATTATGCGGGAAACGTGCGCACGATCTCACCCACGTCTCGACAGAACGTGCCAACGAGACGGCTCATCTGCCCAGCCCCTCTATAAATACCCCCAGGTTTGTTCTCTTAAGAGGATTCACTTTCGATTGCACTCTCTCGCACCCTGCTTATATTCCTCTCATTTTACTCTCTTGCACGGCTGACTTAAGCATCGGAGGGGCTTCGCCGGACACATCTCCGCGCAGAATTGTCTTCCATTATCAGAGATAAGTCGCCGAGGTATTCCGAAGCGACAGACGATGTTCTTCCACAGAAAATTCAACACCTCGGCCTCAGATATCTTTGCCAAGGGTTCGGCCTCGACCCACTTAGAGAAGTAGTCCACAGCAACCAACAAGAATTTCCTCTGTCCTCCAGCAGGTGGGAAAGGCCCCACGATATCCATGCCCCATTGATCAAACGGGCATGAAGAGATGATGGTCTTTAAGGGCTCGGCGGGCTGCTTTTGGAGATTAGCATGCTTTTGACAGCCTCGACAAGATCGGACTAGAGCAGTAGAATCTTGTTGTATAGTAGGCCAAAAGAATCCCGCCAGTGTGGCCTTCCGAGCCAGAGCTATAGCTCCGAGATGATTTCCGCAGCATCCCTCGTGAATCTCTCTTAGGACATATTTGGCCTCGTCGGGCCCCAAGCATTTCAGCAGAGGTCGGGAGAAAGATCTCTTATACAACTTGTCGTTCAAAATAACAAAGCGTAGGGCTCGTCGCTTAAGTTCCCGAGCTTGCTGTGGGTTGTCGGGTACTGTCCTTCGTAAGAGGTATTCCAAGATATCATGTCGCCAATCCGAGGTAAACATTCTTCCCTGATTCTGCTCGACCTGATAGACTTGTGATAGCAACTCCTTTCCTTGTACTTCCTTGCCCGTGGATGGAGCAAGGGAGCTAGCCATCTTGGCGAGTTTGTCTGCTTTTTCATTGCTTTCCCGAGGTACTTGCTCCAAAATTACCTCAGAAAAAGCTTCTGTCAGTTTATTCAGCGCCTCCGCATACTTCACCATCTTTTCATTATTGATGTCAAACTTCCCGTTGCTTTGTTGGATTACCAACTGAGAATCAGAATAGAGAAGGACCCGAGCTATCCCCATGTTTTTTGCAGCTCGGAGTCCGATGAGCAGGGCCTCATACTCAGCTTCATTGTTGGAGGCTTTAAAATCAAGAGTAATTGCCAAACTCGTTTCCTCTCCCCATTGGGATACCAAAACCACCCCGACGCCGCTTCCCGAGGAGCAAGAAGAGCCGTCAACATATACTTTCCACCTCTCCTCTTGCTCAAGGTGTACCGTCTCCGCCAAGAAATCTGCTAAGACCTGTGCTTTGATGGCCGTCCGAGGTTTAAACTGAATATCGTACTCACTGAGCTCGGTTACCCATTTAACAAGTCTTCCGGAAGCATCGGGGTGTGAGACAATCTGCCCGAGGGCGCTGTTGGTAAGCACTGTGATCGGGTGAGAGAGGAAGTACGGTCTGAGGCGTCGAGCTGTAATAACCAAGGCCAGGGCCAACTTCTCCTGAGTAGTATAATTCAGCTCGGCGCCTTTTAGAGCATGGCTCACGAAGTACACAGGTTGGTGTATCTGTCCTTCTTCCCGAACTAATACCGAGCTTGCTGCTTGTGGAGTAACGGCGAGATAGACGAATAATGGCTCCCCGAGCTCAGGCTTATTTAGGACGGGCAAGCTTTTCAAATATTCTTTCAATTCTTGGAACGCCTTTTCGCTATGTTCACTCCAATCGAACTGCTTAGCTCGGCGAAGTATCTTGAAGAAAGGAAGGCTTCGGTCAGCCGACCTCGAAATAAATCGGGAGAGAGCGGTGATTCTTCCCGTCAACCTCTGAACCTCCTGAACATTCCGAGGTGAACACATAGAAGCGAGAGCTCATACCTTCTCGGGATTAGCTTCAATTCCCCGACGAGTCACCATATAGCCCAAGAATTTTCCTGTCCGAGCTCCAAATAAGCATTTGCTCGGGTTAAGCTTGATTTGATAATTTCGCAGGGTGCGGAAAGTTTCCTCGACGTCAGATATAAAACACGTCTCTTTCCGTGATTTAATCAAAATATCGTCGACGTAAACTTCGACGTTTCGGCCGATCTGCTCTTTGAACACCTTATCCATCAGTCGTTGGTATGTTGCCCCTGCATTCTTAAGTCCAAAGGGCATAACCACATAGCAGAACGTTCCATCCGCCGTGATAAAACTGACCTTTCGCTGATCCTCCTCGGCCAGCGGTATCTGGTGATAACCCTGATAAGCATCCAGAAAGCTGAGCAACTCATGACCCGAGGTGGAGTCGACAAGTTGATCGATCCTCGGGAGAGGATAACAATCCTTGGGACAAGCTTTGTTCAGATCTCGAAAATCTACACACATTCTCCAAACCTATGCTCCATTACTTCCCGCTTTACCCCTTTTAGATCGGACGGGGCCCAGGCGAATATATCTCTATTCCTCTCCAGACATTGAACCAACTGCTCCCGCACCTCCTCGGGAAGCGATTTAGCGATTTTAACGACACCAGAAGGAGGGACGAGGACCACCTCTTCTTCATCGTCTTCCGTGGTTAGCTGAAGATCTTTCCCGACCACGTTTACACCCCTGTCTTCCCGAGCCCGGGGATAGTCCCGAGCTCGAGACTTAGCCGCTTTTTGTTCAACTCTTACTTCCTCTACATAACATTTTCTTGCCACCTTGCGGTCCCCGAGGACCTCTCCCACAGAGTTTCCCACCGGAAACTTAATTTTTTGGTGCAAAGCCGAGGCCACTGCCGAGAACGCCGCCATGGCTGGCCTTCCAAGAATGACGTTATACGAAGAAGGGGCATCCACCACAGTAAATTCCACTACCTTTGTCTTCCTACACTCGTCCGACCCGAGCGACATAGGTAATTGAACAGCTCCCACGGGCTGCAAACAATCCCCAGTGAATCCATATAGAGGCGTGTTCACTGGTTCCATGCGATATTCCCCGAGATCCATCTGGTCCACGGCACTCTTAAAGAACACGTTGACCGAACTTCCTGAATCCACAAAGATACGGGCCACTTCATAATTGGCAATCATAGCCCTGATAACCAGCGCATCATTGTGCGATTTTGCATCCAGAGGCATGTCCTCGGGGCCAAAGGAGATGGTAGGTCCCGAGCGTCCACTCCCGACCTCCATGATTTCCATCCGTCTAAGTCTTGTCTTCCTTGCTCTATTGGAGTCCCCATCAGTAGGTCCCCCCGAAATCATGTTAATAAATCCTCGGGGTTGCGGCGTGTTTCGATCCGTCCGATTAGGTTGCTGATCCTGCCCCTGGGATGTTCTGCCCTGACCTGGGGCCCTGCCGTTAAACTGCCTATCGCCCTCCCGACGAGGCCTCTTCTCCCACCGACGTGTCTTGTCATCCACCAACATTGCGCGCACGTCGGGATTGCTCTGCAAGATTCGTTCCAACTCCTGATCCCACAAGCGACATTCCGCAGTAGTGTGACCATAGTCCCTGTGGAAATCGCAAAACTTGTCAGACTTTGGGTTCCTCGGGTTCCCATCACTGCCCCGAGGACGTTGGACGACCTTTCTTTCATCACAAACTTCCAGCGCCCGAGCTTTGCTCACTTTCAGAGGTGTCCGAGCAGTAAACTCCCCCAACAGCAAAGGGGGCTCTTGTCTGATCGGTCTCGGTTGAGGTTTTTCGACCCGAGCATCCCGCCCAGCCCGAGGTGGCGGCCTCTGTTCGATCTTTCTCGAGGACTGTATCTCCTCCACATTAACATATTTCTCTGCTTTGGTCAGGAGTTCATCAAAGGTCTTCGGGGGCTTCTTGACCAGTGATTTAAAGAAATCGCCACCTCTCAACCCTTGGGTAAACGCCCCAATCTGGAGGTCGGGCGTGGCAGATGGCACTTCAATGATGGTCCTGTTGAAGCGTCGGATGTACTCCCGAAGAGTCTCATGCTCCTTTTGCTTCACAGTGAATAGATTCAAGGTGGTCATGGGCTGCTTTTTGCTGCTAGCAAATTGATGTAAGAACGCCTGGCTGAAGTCCCGGAAACACTTGATACTCCCAGCTGGCAATAGATTGAACCACTGCTGGGCAGCTCGGACTAGTGTAGTCAAAAAGATACGGCATTTAATCGGGTCAGAATACCGGTGGAGCAAAGCAGCGTTCTCAAATCGAGATAGATGCTCCTCGGGATCTCCCATCCCATCATATTCCCCAACATTGTGGTATTTGAAGTGTTGGGGCAGGTCGGCATCCAATACCTCCGTAGAAAACGGCACCTCCCGAGCAGGCGGGGGAGGCGGTGCCGAGCTTTTTTCCTTCCTCAGATTCTCCAACTCCTCATACATCCTCCTCATCTCTTCGGCTCGCTGATTCTCCAACTCCTCCCGCATCCTTCTCATTTCCTCGGCTTGCCGAGCTTCTAATTCTTCACGCATCCTCCTAATCTCCTCGGCTTGCTGATCGAGATTAGGTGGGGGCTGCGCTGAATCCTAGTCCTCTTCGGCGGCATCTTGTACTTTCTTCTACGTTTCCCACAGACGGCGCCAATTGATGTAGCCAAATAGATCAGCCGACGAGCTGCTACCGCGTCGAGGACCTCGGGAACGTCGGGCGTCGGGGTTTTGAGAACACGTGGGTATTCCTGTAAGCAACGAACACTTGTCAAAGGGCGCCGGAGATATGTCCGGCGGAGCCCCTCCGATGCTTAAGTCAGCCGTGTATGAGAGTAAAACGAGTATATATACTGTGTGCGAAAGTATGCAATAGAGAGTGAATGAATGATCAAAGAGCAAACCTGGAGGGTATTTATAGAGGGGCTAGGCAGATGAATCGTCTCGTGGGCACGTTCTGTCGAGACGTGGGTGAGATCGTGCGCACGTCTTCCGTATATCACGACCCACGTTCTCCGCCTTTTGCGGAAGTACTTTAACACATCGGGCTGAGGTCCTCGGGAGAGTCCCGACGTCCGAGCTCTTCGCCTGGCCCCGGGGCCAGTCCCGACGTCCGAGCCCTTCGCGCGCTTCTCGATTGCTTTCGCCCTTGATGACGTAGGTAGCGTTGGTGCTTAGTCCTCGGGTTCCGAGCTACTACTGGGGGGCATCATAGTCCACTCCAAAACCAGCTCCTGTGCTCCGTCTTCCCACCATAAAATACAAGGGGGACCCGGACGAGTTTGTAATTTATCGCACAGAAAATGATGTTTTTATTTACAAGCGTATTGAATATTTGGTTTATTGAGTTTTTAATATTTGGTTTTTGATAAACTAACTTTCATTGTTGATTAATTTCCGATGGGATCGAATAATAATTTAGAGGGTGAAGAATAATATGTTATAAATTTAAACCATGGAGTTGCAATAACTCCAGTTTTTGGAAACGAATATATCGAGTTTGATTGTCATAGCAAATGGAAAATATTCGATATAACCCTCTGAATATGATTTCTATAATTTGTAGAATAATTGAAACAGATGCAAGTGATGTTTTAAAATAATTTGGTTGAAGCGTTTTATCAAACACCAAAAATACTTCAACAATGCATATGAGAATTATGAATGAATGCAATAAGAAAAACACATAATTTGTTTATGAAAGTTCAAAGGTAACACCTCCTACATCTCCACTTCTTCCATTGAAGAAATGATCCAGTAGAAGACTTTGATTTATATAACACATTGTACAAACACAATTCATTTTACGACTTACCCATTGTCTAAATTGGAACTCCTAGATTTCACAAGTTTATTGTCTTTATTTGAATACCCTTACTCAATCTAGACATTGAAACTTAACCCTTGTATATATGTGTGAGTCAGTGTGTGAGGATATAATCTGTTACAGTGTATACTCTCGAATGCTTCCTAACACATTGAAAAATGCTCTCAATAAGCTGATTTCTTCATGTATGATTCCCTCCTTCGTTCACTCCTCTATTTGTTTTATTCCTTCTCTTCTTTATTCTATTGTCATGCTTATTAATCTCCCAAATGTTATAGTTTCATATCTGGAAAGTTAGACACAAAGAAATAGTCGTTGGAAAGACTTCTAGACATTTTCAGTAATTTTTGACAATTCTGGTACTTCGGTTTGAGCTGACCGAGCTGGTTTGACCAAACTGATCTAAGTTGTGATCTGATATGATCTACTGTGATCTGAACTGAGCTGCTGCGATATGAGATGTCCTACTGCGATATGAGTTGTTCTGATCTTCTAACTAATTTGTGTTGTGCTGATCTACTAGGAGATGTGCTGATCAGCTAGGAGCTGCGATGACTGGGGCTGTGCTGACCCAGTTATGTTGACTGGGAGATGTGCTGTTGAGTTAAGCGTGTATGGGGGAGAGCGTACTAGGATCGGTGACCTCCTGGAAAGTTCTCGTACGTCAAGCTGCTGACGTTGTGCCGCTTGATCTGGTTGGTAATTTGGGCTGTAAAAGTGTGATGCCAGATCTTAACGGTAATAATATCTCTGCTGGGGATAGGACCGACGGTAGGGAAAGGGTAAGACTGATCTATAAGGGAATTGAGACAGCACCAACTGTTAGACACACATCTCTCCTGACTCATGGGCCTAACAGTCCAATCCTAACACACGCAGTAGGTGCACTTTACGCTGCCACATTATAAGAAAATAAAGTTTCACCTTGGCTAACAGCTATAACTTTTGGCATATTAGTCCTTTATCTTTCGAGCAATTTCTATCATTTTTAGTGAAAGTGCTAATGTGGAAAGCCACAGACAAAAAAAGACTAAAATCAACTAGCACAAGTGCACACTTGCTACGTGTGGTTAATAATAATACATTATATTTTATGCTATATGCATGATATATTTATTTTTCAAATAATTTCATTAGTTTTTAAAAACTTTAAATACTTGATTTATATTATGTTCCGTCCTTTATGTATCATAATTGAGTTATAATAATGTTATATTTCACCTTTTTTTTTTCATTTTTAGTCCATCTTTAAATTTTAATCGGGTTTCATGTAAGTGGTAGTATGAAAAAATTATTAAAACAGATATCACATACTAAACTGAATTCTGATAACACATAAGACCAAAATAAGAAATAGCCAAATGTAAATGAACAAATTTGCAATCTAAATATATAAGCAGAGTCATGGAATTAGATGAGAAAAAGTTAGGAAAAAATAAGTGGAATATTTAATATACAACATGAGATGAAATTAAAAGTTATTTTTAGGAACAAACGTTTACCGCTTTACCAAAAGCTAACGTTGATGGTAACGGCACAACTCCAATATATTAAATCGTAATGATTCGATCGTTCTATGTAACATGAATAGTTATTGCACTTCAACATTATTGGAAAAAAATGATGTGTGATAGTATAAGGCTGTAACGTTCCCATCTTGTTGATCACAATTTGATCGACCATAACATACTAATATTGCTCAATATCAGATTCATCACCAGTATTAATTAACAAGGTCCACGATCTCAGGACAACAAAAAACAAACAGACATGTTTCACGCATGCATGCATGTGTCTTATTTCAGGTAAAGATTTAAATGAAATCCTATTACTCCCTTGAACTCCATCATGATATAATAATAATAATAATAAAATAATAATAATAAGAAGAAGAAGAAAAAAAAGTGATCAATGAAGTAAAATTGGTCGAATTTGTCGCCTTGTACAGCCTAAGATGAAATGGGTCACCCATGGGACTCTTGCAATATCATTCAACACCATAAGTATAACTAACTAATATTAGCCATATAAAAACTCAGATGCAAGAAGCCAAGAATCACATGTTTTAAACACAACAAACGTTCATATAGAATATTTAGGAAGCTAAAAAAACGTGGACGGCTTTAAATTATTTTTATTAATGAAAACAGTAAAAATATATATATAAAAATAATTTTTTTTTTTTAAAGTAGGAAGGAAGAAAATTCACTGCGGGTAAGACTAGCAGGACAGTTCACTGTTCAAGGGAAGAAGGATCTCGGAATTACAGTTGTATATAAAAAGGTAAAGAACAAACTATGCAATTTACAATCATAAAATATAATATCATTTACTGGATATTTTAATTTTCAAAAAAAAAATGCCATCAGTTAAACCGTTTCAACACTGTAAAAAAAAAAAAGAAATCGAACCTTACGTACTCACTTTCTCTTATTGATTGATATCTAGCCACGAAAATATATGTAATAAATATGTTTTAGTAAAGACCCATATACTTTATAGGGAAAACAAATCGTTGTTTTAGTCATTTGTGCTTGTCGCTTGTTACCTTAGTCCACGATATAATCAAATTTCAAGTTTAATCCTATATGTTTTAATTTTTGATAATTTATGTCTGTTATATAATCAAATTGCACCCTATGTGTTAATTTCAGACAATTTTGCCGAAACATACGTGACTAAACCTGTAACTTTATTCGATTGATCAGTCGGCGACGAGGATACAGTAACAGAAGGAGGTGGATAAATGGGACGCAGATCTACGATCCAGGGGCGAAACTAGGCCCGTATAAAAGGGTGGGCTGGAGATTGGACTGGCTTCAGGAAAGACATGGGGCATTTCACATGGGCCATGTAACAATAAAATCGAAGAAATCGGCCTGGGTTAAAGCCCAGACCTGCCCATACATAGTTTCGTCCCTGCTACGATCATGGGGGGAGACAATGGACTGAAAGAATAAACGGAAAGAGGACATTTTAGTGCTTCATCATAAAGGGAAAGCTGGTATATAAATGAATTATTATGAAAAGGAAATTTCCATGTTGCCCTGTTACATTGCCACCTTGCAAGCACATATGACAGTGGGATATGAGGTTGGGAAACATCAAAATTGTGTGTATATATAGATGTGTGTGTGTACGTGTCTTGATAAAGAGTGATCTCACCAATTCTCAGCCACTAATTTTTATGGTTTTTAATTATTGCAAAAATGATAAGATCCTAATTGATATAACTTCAAACATGACAGATAATACAAACATATCATGTATATTAGTTTCAGGTCGAAATGTTCATGATATATACGAACTCTTTCATGATCGGTACAAAGGCGAGGTATTCTGTTGATCCTGACCATTAATTATTAAAGTCATAAATTATTAATTTAATGATAATTGATTTATGCAATGAATGATACAAATGCTGGCAGGACGATGAGAATTGGTACAGTAAAGGAACTTTCACCCGTTTGTGGAGCAATGTATAGTCCACTCCAAAACCAGCTCCTGTGCTCCGTCTTCCCACCATAGAATGCAAGGGGGACCCGGACGAGTTTGTAATTTATCGCACAGAAAATGATGTTTTTATTTACTAGCTTATTGAATATTTGGTTTTATTGAGTTTTTAATATATGGTTTTTGATAAACTAACTTTCATTGTTGATTAATTTGCGATGGGATCGAATAATAATTTAGAGGGTGAAGAATAATATGTTATAAATTTAAACCATGGAGTTGCAATAACTCCAGTTTTTGGAAACTTGGTGAATATATCGAGTTTGATTGTCATAGCAAATGGAAAATACTCGATATAAACCTCTAAAAATGATTTCTATAATTTGTAGAATAATTGAAAGAGATGCAAGTGATGTTTTAAAAGTAATTTGGTTGAAGCATTTTATCAAACACCCAAAATACTTCAACAATGCATACGAGAATTATGAATGAATGCAATAAGAAAAACACATAATTTGTTTATGGAATTTCGAAGGTAACACATCCTACATCTCCCCTTCTTCCATTGAATGAAGGATCCGAATACTTTGATTTATATAACACATTAT
Organism: Dorcoceras hygrometricum; assembly: GCA_001598015.1. Taxonomy (NCBI): domain Eukaryota; kingdom Viridiplantae; phylum Streptophyta; class Magnoliopsida; order Lamiales; family Gesneriaceae; genus Dorcoceras; species Dorcoceras hygrometricum. The sequence continues at coordinate 49,512 of KQ996414.1, forward strand.
ACAAACCCAATTTATTTTACGACTTACACATTGTCTAAATTGGAACTCCTAGATTTCACAAGTTTATTGTCTTTATTTGAACACCCTCACTCAATCTAAACATTGAAACTTAACCCTTGTATATATGTGTGAGTCAGTGTGTGATGATATAATCTGTTACAGTGTATACTCTCGAATGCATCCTAACACATTGAAAAATGCTCTCAAAAAGCTTATTTCTTCATGTATGATTCCCTTCTTTCGTTCACTCCTCTATTTGTTTTATTCCTTCTCTTCTTTATTCTATTGTCATGCTTATTAATCTCCCAAATGTTATATTTACAGTTTCATATCTGGAAAGTTAGGCACAAAGAAATAGTCGTTGGAAAGACTTCTAGACACTTTTAGTAATTTGACACTTTTAGTAATTTCTGACAATTCTGGTACTTGGGTCTGAGCTGACCGAGCTGGTTTGACCAAGCTGATCTAAGCTGTGATCTGATATGAACTACTGTGATATGATCTGAGCTGCTACGATATGAGTTGTTCTACTGCGATATGAGTTGTTCTGATCTTCTAAGCTCATTTGTGTTGTGTTGATCTACTAGGAGATGTGCTGACCAGATCGGAGCTGCGATGACTGGGGCTGTGCTGACCCAGTTATGTTGACTGGGAGATGTGCTGTTGAGTTAAGCGTGCATGGTGGGAGAGCAGTACTGGGATGGGCATGTGGGCTGTAAAAGTGTGATGTCAGATCTTAACGGGTAATACTATCTGTGTTGGGGATATGATCGACGGTAGGGGAAGGGTAAGACTAATCTCTAAATGAATTGAGACAGCACCAGCAGTTAGACACACATCTCTCCTGACTCATGGGTCTAACATCCCAACCCTAACGCACACAATAGATGCACTTTACGCTGCCATATTATAAGAAAATAAAGTTGCACATTGACTAACAGCTATAGCTTTTGGCCTAGTGGTAAGCGATTGATCCTAACAATTGATATCAGTGCAAGGTCAGGGGTTCGAGTCTCCCAAGAAGCATTTTCTATACTTCTTGGGGGGGGATTGTTGAGTTAATTGTGCATGGGTAAGAGCAGCACTGGGATGGATGGCCTTCTGGGAAGTTCTCGTACTTGCACCGCTTAATCTGGTTGGCCATGTGGGCTGTAAAAGTGTGATGCCATATCTTAACGGGTAATAATATCTCTACTGGGGATAGGACCGACGGTAGAGGAATGATAAGACTGATCTCGAAGGGAATTGAGGCAGCACCAACAGTTAGACATGCACCTCTCCTGACTCATGTGCCTAACAGTCCAATCCTAGCACACACAATAGGTGTACTCTGCGCTGTCACGTTATAAGAAAATAAAGTTGCACGTTGGCTAACAGTTATAACTTTTGGTCTAGTGGTAAGCGCTTGATCCTAACATGTGCTAACACAGCTTGATGTGGTGACCTGAGCTTTATACTGCTATGTTCTGTTTCCAACTTGATCTACGCACTCAAATAAACTCATTAGGAATATAACAAGTTTTGTATTCATCAAAATTATGATTAAAATCTGTTTCCAGATCCAGCATTTTGATTTAATATTGCTGCATAATTCAGCAGTTTACGATGTTATACAAATATTTTTTATGTCAAGAATATTTTTCTTACCAATGTCGGCACCCATGCAAAATAAGATTGAAAAAAAAAACACAATGTGGATTCATCAAAATCAAAATGTAGTAGACCATAGAGTTTTTTTCCTTTTTCTCCATTGGATTTAGACAAATATTGGAATGTTAGGCTCAATTTAAAATTTAGAGAACTTAAAACATTTAAATAATTGCTTTTCTCTTACGTTATATAATTTGAAGATAGTGCCAATTATATATGGTAGGACTTAGTTGGGTATATGGTATGCCATAAATGCTTCTTTTCTTTCCAAAATTGTTTCTATACTCTCCCGTGCGAATTGTTGAAATCAGTGGAAAAAATCAAAAATACGTGAATGGATCGTTGTGTATTTTTAAAAATTTGAGTCGCATAGTTACATATTATCCTCTCCATTTTACAATATATAATAGTGAACCCTTGATTTTGCGCTTTAATATTTTGTATATCAATACGGCATTTATAACACGAGATCCTAGTAATTCGACAAGGGAAGAGGAAGACGGATATCTAATAACCCACATTTATGATACAATTCTAAAGAGTCTGAACTTGTATATTGCGATGGATGCCAAATCTCCTAATAGACTCGAGATTGTTGCCAGGAGGGTTCCCTATGGATTTCATGTGCGTGAATGTGATCTTATTAATTAAGCTACGACCCAAAACGCAAGATGGTGATAGGTGATTTTCCTTGTAACGTTGTATGATTAAATAATAGCATTGTGATTTGTCTCATATAAGTGCATCTTATCATGTAAATTAATTATTTTATTCTATAGTTTTTTATTGGTATGTAAATTGATAAATTCGACAAGCATTAATATAAGTGCAGTCTAATTAAATTCTTCTGTATAGCTATTAGTCTCTCATGTTATGAAGCATTAATTTGACACAGTTGCATGGGAGAAAGACTCCACCGTCTAAAATTTTTGAAATGCGATCTTTACGATTTTTAATCTTCTATGTTGTTGAATTCCAATTAATCCTAGTTTCTTTTCTTTCAATTTTTACCCATTTTTCACGTGTATAGTCACCATGAATTTCGGTAGAGAGAGTTCGTTAAGCAAATTATAGTCCAACTCAATACTTATGGGTCATGACTTGCATGTCTATGACTAATTAAGGCACGACCTGGGTACCTTAGTGTCTTCGTCTAGCTAAATGGAATGGGTTGGTTTAGGATCTGATGCCCCCCATTAGTAGCTCGGGTCTCGAGGATTGAGCATCGACTCTATCTACATCATCAAAGGCGAAAGCGATTAAGAGGCGCGCGTAGAGCTCAGAGCTCGGGATTGTCGTCGAGACTTTGTCCTACGCTCGGGAATCGCCCGAGCTCATTCATTATGGAAAAGGAGGAGATAATATAAGTTCGGGACCTCTCCCGAGGACCCCAACCCGATGTGTTAAAGCACTTCCGCAAAAGGCGGAGAACGTGGGTCGTATTATGCGGGAAACGTGCGCACGATCTCACCCACGTTTCGACGGAACGTGCCAACGAGACGGCTCATCTGCCCAGCCCCTCTATAAATACCCCCAGGTTTGTTCTCTTACGATCATTCACTTTCGATTGCACTCTCTCGCACACTGCTTATATTCCTCCCATTTTACTCTCTTGCACGGCTGACTTAAGCATCGGAGGGGCTTCGCCGGACACATCTCCGACGCCCTCTCACAAGTGTTCGTTGGTTGCAGGAATACGCTCACCTTCTCCTATTCTCCGACGCCCGACGTGCCCGAGGTCCTCGACGTGGTAACAGTTCGTCGGCTGAACTATTTGGCTACATCAATTGGCGCCGTCTGTGGGAAACGTAGAAGAAGATACAAGATGCCACCGAAGAGGACTAGAACTCAGCGTAGTGGGGAACAGTAACACAGAGAGTACCGCGCAGGGGTCGGAGAATCCTGCTCTTACCCCCGCCCAGATAGCTGAATTAGTAGCCACTACTGTGGCGCAAATACTGGCAGGTCAACATGCTCCACAACCGCCACCTAATCTCGATCAGCAGGCCGAGGAGATTAGGAGGATGCGTGAAGAGTTAGAAGCTCGGCAAGCCGAAGAGATGAGAAGGATGCGTGAGGAGTTGGAGAGTCAGCGAGCCGAAGAGATGAGGAGGATGTATGAGGAATTGGAGAATCTGAGGAAGGAGAAGAGCTCGGCACCGCCTCCCCCGCCTGCTCGGGAGGTACCATTCTCTGATGAGGTGTTGGAGTTGGAGAGTCTGAGGAAGGAGAAGAACTCGGCACCGCCTCCCCCGCCTGCTCGGGAGGTGCCATTTTCTACGGAGGTATTGAATGCCGATATGCCTCAATATTTCAAGTATCACAATGTTGGGGAATATGACGGGATGGGAGATCCCGAGGAGCATCTATCTCGGTTTGAGAACGCTGCTTTGCTCCACCGATATTCTGACCCGATCAAATGCCGTATCTTTTTTACTACATTAGTCCGAGCTGCCCAGCAGTGGTTCAATCTACTGCCAGCTGGGAGTATCAAGTGTTTCCAGGACTTCAGCCAGGCGTTTTTACATCAATTCGCTAGCAGCAAGAAACAGCCCCTGACCACCTTGAATCTATTTACTGTGAAACAAAAGGAGCAGGAGACTCTTCGGGAGTACATCCGGCGCTTCAATGGGACCATCATCGAAGTGCCATCTGCTACGCCCGACCTCCTGATCGGGGCGTTCACCCAGGGGTTGAGGGGTGGCGATTTCTTTAAATCACTAGTCAAGAAGCCCCCTAAGACTTTTGATGAACTTTTGACCAAGGCAGAGAAGTATGTTAATGTGGAAGAGATACAGTCCTCGAGAAAGATCGAACAGAGGCCGCCACCTCGGGCTGGGCGGGATGCTCGGGCCGAAAGACCTCAACCGAGACCAATCAGACAAGAGCCCCCTTTGCTGTTGGGGGAGTTTACTGCTCGGATGCCTTTGAAAGTGAGCAAAGCTCGGGCGCTGGAAGTTTGTGATGAAAGGAAGGTCGTCCAACGTCCTCGGGGCAGTGACGGGAACCCGAGGAACCCAAAATCCGACAAGTTTTGCGATTTCCACAGGGACTATGATCACACTACTGCGGAATGTCGTCTATGGGATCAGGAGTTGGAACGAATCTTACAAAACAACCCCGACGTACGCGCAACACTGGTGGCTGACAGGCCACGTCGGTGGGAGAAGAGGCCTCGTCGGGAAGACGATAGGCAGCTTAACGGCAGGGCCCCAGGTCAGGGTAGGACACCTCGGGGGCAGAATCAGCAACCTAATCGGGGGGAGCGAAATACGCCTCAACCCCGAGGGTTTATTAACATGATTTTGGGAGGACCTACTGATGGGGACTCCAACAGAGCGAGGAAAACAAGACTTAGGCGGATGGAAATCATGGAGGTCGGGAATAGACGCTCGGGACCTACCATCTCCTTTGGCCCCGAGGACATGCCTCTGGATGCAAAATCACATAATGATGCGTTGGTTATCCGGGCTATGATTGCCAATTATGAAGTGGCCCGTATCTTCGTGGATTCAGGAAGTTCGGTCAACGTGTTTTTCAAAAGTGTCGTGGACCAGATGGATCTCGGGGAATATCGCATGGAACCGGTGAACACGCCTTTGTATGGATTCACGGGGGATTGTTTACAGCCAGTGGGGGCCGTTCAACTGCCGATGTCGCTCGGGTCGGGCGATGGTAGGAAGACGAAGGTAATAGAATTTACTGTGATGGACACGCCTTCTTCCTACAACGTCATTCTTGGAAGGCCAGTCATGGCTGCGTTCTCGGCGGTGGCTTCGACCTTGCATCAGAAGATCAAATTCCCAGTAGGAGACTCAGTAGGGGAGGTCATTGGGGATCGGAAGGTGGCGAGGAAATGCTATGTTGAGGAGGTGAGAGTGGAGCAGAAGGTTGCCAAGTCCCGAGCTCAAGACCATCCTAGGGCTCGGGAAGACAGAGATGTGAACTTGGTAGGGGAGGATTTTCAGTTGACTGCGGAAGATGAGGAAGAAGAAGTGGTCCTCGATCCCCCGGCAGGGATTGTGAAAATCGCTAAATCCCTCCCCGAAGAGGTGCGAGGACAGTTGGTTCGTTGTTTGGAGGAGAACAAGGATATTTTCGCTTGGTCGCCGTCTGATCTAAAGGGGGTCAAGCGTGAGGTGATGGAACATCAGTTGAATGTCTCCTCGGGCTCTCGACCTGTTATTCAGAAAAGGAGGCACTTCGGGCCCGATAAAGACGCAGTGATCAGGAGTAAGGTCGAGGACCTATTGCAAGCGGGTCATATCAAGGAGGTACATTTCCCGACTTGGTTGTCCAACGTAGTCCTCGTGCCGAAAGCCACCGGGAAGTAGAGGATGTGTGTAGATTTTCGAGATCTAAACAAAGCTTGTCCCAAGGATTGTTATCCTCTTTCGAGGATAGATCAACTTGTCGATTCCACCTCGGATCACGAGTTGCTCAGCTTCCTGGATGCTTATCAGGGTTACCACCAGATACCACTGGCCGAGGAGGATCAGCGAAAGGTCAGTTTTATTACGGCGGATGGAACGTTCTGCTATGTGGTTATGCCCTTTGGGCTTAAGAATGCAGGGGCGACATACCAACGACTGATGGATAAGGTGTTCAAGGAACAAATCGGGAAAAACGTCGAGGTTTACGTCGATGATATTTTGGTTAAATCTCGGGAGGAGGCGTGCTTTATATCTGACGTCGAGGAGACTTTCCGCACTCTTCGGAATTATCAAATCAAGCTTAACCCGAGTAAATGCTTATTTGGAGCTCGGACAGGAAAATTCTTGGGCTATATGGTGACTCGTCGGGAAATTGAAGCTAATCCCGAGAAGGTACGAGCTCTCGCTTCTATGTGTTCACCCCGGAATGTTCAGGAGGTTCAGAGGTTGACAGGGAGAATTGCTGCCCTCTCCCGATTTATTTCAAGGTCGGCTGACCGAAGCCTTCTTTTCTTCAAAATTCTCCGCCGAGCTAAGCAGTTCGAGTGGAGTGAACATAGCGAAAAGACGTTTCAGGAGTTGAAAGAATATTTGAAAGGCTTGCCCGTTCTAAATAAGCCTGAGCTCGGAGAGCCATTATTTGTTTATCTCGTCGTTACTCCACAAGCAGCAAGTTCGGTATTAGTTCGGGAGGAAGGACAGGTACAACAACCTGTGTATTTCGTGAGCCATGCTCTAAAAGGCGCTGAGCTGAATTATACTACGCAGGAAAAGCTGGCTCTGGCCTTGGTTATTACAGCTCGACGCCTCAGGCCATACTTTCTCTCTCACCCGATCACAGTGCTTACTAACAGCGCGCTCGGGCAAATTGTCTCTCACCCCGATGCTTCTGGAAGGCTTGTTAAATGGGTCACCGAGCTTAGTGAGTATGATATTTAGTTTAAACCTCGGGCAGCCATCAAAGCGCAGGCCTTAGCGGATTTCTTGGCAGAAACAGTGTACCTCGAGCAAGAGGAGAGATGGAAAGTGTATGTTGACGGGTCTTCTTGTTCCTCGGGAAGCGGTGTCGGGGTAGTTATGGTATCCCCCTGGGGAGAGGAAACAAGCTTGGCGATTACTCTTGACTTCAAAGCCTCCAACAATGAAGCTAAGTATGAGGCCTTGCTCATCGGACTCCGAGCTGCAAAAAACATGGGAATATCTCGGGTCCTTCTTTATTCTGATTCCCAGTTGGTAATTCAACAAAGCAACGGGAAGTTCGATATCAATAATGAAAAGATGGTGAAGTACGCGGAGGCACTGAATAAACTGACAGAGGCTTTTTCCGAGGTGATTCTGGAGCAAGTACCCCGGGAAAGCAATGAAAAAGCAGACAAACTCGCAAAGATGGCTAGCTCCCTTGCTCCATCCTCGGGTAAGGAAGTATAAGGAAAGGAGTTGCTATCGCAAGTCTATCAGGTCGAGCAAAATCAGGGGAGAATGTTTATCTCGGATTGGCGACATGATATCTTGGAATACCTCTTACGAAGGATAGTACCCGACAACCCACAGCGAGCTCGGGAAATTAAGCGGCGAGCCATACGCTTTGTTGTTTTGAACGACAAGTTGTAAAAGAGGTCTTTTTCCCGACCTCTGCTCAAATGCCTGGGGCCCGACGAGGCCAAATATGTCCTGAGAGAGATTCACGAGGGATGATGCGGAAATCACCTCGGCGCCATAGCTCTAGCTCGGAAAGCTACGCTGGCAGGATTCTTTTGGCCTACTATGCAACAAGACTCAACTGCCCTCGTCCGATCTTGTCGAGGCTGTCAAAAGCATGCTAATCTTCAAAAGCAGCCCGCCGAGCCCTTGAAAACTATCATCTCTTCATGCCCGTTTGATCAATGGGCATGGATATTGTGGGACCTTTCCCACCAGCCGAAGGACAGAGGAAGTTCTTGTTGGTTGCTGTGGACTAATTCTCTAAATGGGTCGAAGCCGAGCCATTGACAAAGATATCTGAGGCCGAGGTATTGAATTTTCTATGGAAGAACATCGTCTGCCGTTTCGGGATACCTCGGCGACTTATCTCTGATAATGGAAGACAATTCTGCGGGGCTAAAGTTCGGGCGTGGTGTCAAGAATTGAAAATTGAGCAAGTTTTCACCTCGGTGGCCTATCCTCAAAGCAATGGGCAGGTCGAGGTCACGAATCGAACCATCGTGCAATCTCTTAAGGCGCGACTGGAATCTGCTCGGGGAAGATGGGCGGACGAGTTGCCCAGCGTTCTCTGGGCTTACCGGACAACCGCCCGAGCTGCTACAGGGGAGACACATTTCTCCATGGTATATGGCACGGAGGCGTTACTACCTGTCGAGATAGGGCAAGATAGTCTTCGGGTTATAGAGTACGCCGAGGATAATGACGAGATAAGGGGCCTCGAGCTGGACTTTCTAGAGGAAAAAAGAACCCGAGCAGCAGTCCGCTTAGCCGCTTATCAGAGGAGAATGGAGCAGTCCTACAATAAGAAAGTCCGACCTCGGAAATATGAGCTGGGAGATCTCGTCTGGAGGAAGATACAATATCAAGGTTACAGGGGGAAACTAGATCCAAATTATGAAGGGCCATACAAGGTGGTCGGAAAAGCGGGAATCGCCGCTTATTATTTGGAGGATGAGCATGGGAAACAAGGACGTCGGCCGTGGAACGTTATTCATCTTCGGAAGTATTACGCCTAGGTTCTCCCTCACTACTTGTAACTATCTTTTGCTCGGCTATTGCCTGTAATAATGACTCTATGGAATAAAAGATGTTTCCTCAGATCCAAATTATGAAGGGCCATACAAGGTGGTCGGAAAAGCGGGAATCGCCGCTTATTATTTGGAGGATGCGCATGGGAAACGAGGGCGTCGGCCGTGGAATGTTATTCATCTTCGGAAGTATTATGCCTAGGTTTTCCTTTGTTATTTGTAACTATCCTTTGCTCGGCTACTATCTGTAATAATGACTATGGAATAAAAGATGTTTCCTCCCAACTCATGGTGTCAATGATCAAG
>KQ996414.1:75359-115844 GCA_001598015.1 Dorcoceras hygrometricum
AAACATATAAGCCCGACCAGCTCGGCACATAAGCCCAGTTCCGCACTGGTAAACTCGCGTAGCTCTTCTACGCAAACATATAAGCCCGACCAGCTCGGCACATCAGTCCAGTTCCGAACTGGCAAACTAGCGTAGCTCTTCTACACAAAAACATAAGCCCGACCCGTTCATTCACAAGCAGCCTCACGCAAATGGGAAGAACTTGCCCGAAGCTTAGTAAACGAACGCATGGTAAAGACGACAGCCTCGCCTAAGCTCAGGTTCTCGTCCCTTTACAATCATAGCTCAAACACCAACACTTAGTACTTTTTACTCAATAACACTCGCATAGCTCTTCTACACAAAAACATAAGCCCGACCCGTTCATTCACAAGCAGCCTCACGCAAATGGGAAGAACTTGCCCGAAGCTTAGTAAACGAACGCATGGTAAAGACGAGAGCCTCGCCTAAGCTCAGGTTCTCGCCCCTTTACAATCATGGCCTAAAAACCAACACTTGGTAATTTTTGCTCAATAACAAGAGTTTGGATTATTCGCACATAAACTCGATTTACTTCGTATCATTTTGAGCTCGAGTCGTTGAATAGCTCGAACCGTGCTGCTCGGCTATTAGTTCAAGTTACGTTTGTTCGATTAATAGCTCGGGTCAGATTATTGGATTCTAAGCTCAGAGCGCTTCGGACGATTACGCATGATTATTCGACACTTGTTTGATTTTAACTACGGCTCCTCGCGTCGGAGCCTTGTCTCATTGTGACAACTCGCTTCATGCTCAATAATGGAGTACGAGGAAAAAGAGATTGGAAAAGGTAGCATTTCATTTAATATGACTGAAAATATGTGGAGTACAACAAAAGGGGAAATTAAGAAAGGGGGGAGCTCGGGGGAGTAGCCTCGGAACCAACTCCTCCCTCTTCTTCATCCTCGTCCTCCTCCTCTTCCTGGGCCTCCTCTTCATCAGGCATCTCGGCGATGGCATGTTGCACATTAAGGAAGGAGGCTGGATGTTCTTCCTCGGGATAACCGTTGGCCCTCCATTGGGCCACGCAGCCGAGAAAGTCGTTCTTAAAGAAACCCCCCGCTTTCTTCCCGAGAAGGGTGTAAAACTCGGGAGACTTCAAGAACTCCTTCTTTCCCTCGAGCTTCAAGCGCTCAGCGTCCCGAGCCGCCCGAGACTTTACCTCCTCGAGCTCGGCCTCCAACATTTCCCGAGCCGCCTTCTCGGCTTCGTGGGCCTCCCTCTCCACCAGCAGCTGGGCATCTAACGCCTCCCTTTGGGCCTCCGCCGCCTCTTTCTCCCGAGATCGAAGAGTCTCTAACTCCTCGAGTCGGGCAAGCACCTCGGCGTGCTGGCCCATAGCCTCGTCGAATTGATCTCGGGAGGCGTTCATTTTTTGATGGGCTTTGGTGAGACGCTTCACCATTTAGCCTCCCCACGCCACGACCTGCGTCAGGATAAAAGACCATATTAACAGTGTTAAGATAAGAAGGAAAGCTAGAGCTCGGGAAAGGAAAACATACCGCGGCCGCGTGGGATGAGAAGTGACCCACCACATCCGCATTGCGGGCCTTCCTTAATATTCTGACATCTCGATCCGGGGCCATATTGCAAATATATCGGGTGGCCGCAACCGGACAAGGTGACTCAATCAACGAGTCCTTAGAAGGGTCAAAAGGAGGGGTTGCTCGAGCCCCTTTCCCGAGGACGGGCCCCCAATGGTAGCAGTGACAGGAGGCACATCGAGAGCCTCCTCGGAGGAAGGTGTCGGCGGCGGCTGCGCCTGTTTTGGCTGGGGGGCCTCCTCAGTGCGGGCTCCCGATGTCGACGCGCCCGCCTTTTTCCTCTTCTCCCCCCGAGCCTCCTTCTCGCCCGTAGTAGGGGCCTTCCTCTTGGTCAGTTTCTTGGGAGGAGCAGCGGCCGCCTCTTGCATCGCCCTTAGCAGTTCCGCCTTATCCATTCGCTCGTCTGCAGAGAAAGGGAAAAGGCAAAGATTAGTTCGGGCGAAACACAAAGGAAAAATAAAAACACGACTAAGGCAGGATACAAATATACCGAGGTCCCCAACAAGCTCGACCCCCTTCCTGCTAAACTTGTAGAAGCACAGCAGATCTTCTCTTATCAGCTCGGGAGAACTATAGCTCTTACCGTGCATGGCCTCGAGGAAGGGGGTCAGGCTCGGGGCTCGGTCGGGTGTTCGGGGAACGATGGTAACTGCGCTGTCCCTCCAGTGCATTTCTCACCTCCAAGGGTCCCTCATCACATCGCACTTGGCGTAGAAAAACCTGCTCATCCACCCCTTGTGGGAGCTCGGGTTCCCTTTTATGAAAGAATGATCCCCCTTGTGGGAGAGGTAGAATTTCCCTAGTCCGAGCCTCTTGATTTGAACTAATTGCATGAGGACATAAGGGATTAAAGGGAGCCCGTGGTAACTAAGAAGGACGGCCAGAGCCAGCAAAAAGCTATATGAGTTCGGGGAAAGCTGGCTCGGGCTTAGTGAAATGTGACGGCAGAAAGCAGCAATGAACCTCGGGATTGGAAACCGGAGGCCCATCTCTATCTGATTCAGGTAGAAGGTGTGAAACCCCGGCGGAGGACGGTGAGCCCTCTCGTCGGGATGGGGAATAACCACCTCGAATTTCCCCATCATCCCCCCCTTGTCCTTAATAATGGGTATATCGGATAGCCTTAAAGTAGAGGCCTTCTCCTCGTATCAGGGGGGGGTCGGGAGTTCTTCTGGCTCGGGAAGCCAAGGTTCCCCCGCCTGGCTAATTGGGGACGCACTATCTATAGATTCAGCGGCACTACCCACTCGACTAGTAGAAGGGGAAGACATTGTGCAAAGAGAAAACTTACTGAGTTTTGAGATTAAGAAGTCGGGACGGCAGAATAAGAGATCGGGAGCGCGAGGATATCTGGGCAGAGTAGCAGAATATTGAGAAGCGAAAGTAAGAAATGAGAGGTGGAGTCGAAGTATTTATAGTAATGGGGAGGTTGATCTCAACCGTCCGATCGCATGCCTCTCAACGATCCAGATCATCTTGGGAAGCTCAACGGTCACCTCGATTGGCTCAACGGTCACTTCAGGTGTCAGGGACAGTCGCTTCGGATGTCAGGATGCCTCCATCCTGACCGCTCGATGAAGATCTTATCAACGGTGGAGAAACATTGGTACACGGATCGTGGTTTTCTTCAGAAAACACAAAATTCACAATAAACCCCGAGCTTCAGTCATCCCGATCATGGAAAATCTCTTGGCGACTACAATACGATGCCTTGCGAGTCGTGGATTCCTTCACCATTGCAGGTCCCACCTCGGGTCCCGACCTCGACTACAGGTACTCCTATACTTCAATTCTTCGTCTAGGACTAGCGGCGGGGATACTCCTGATGCCCCCCATTAGTAGCTCGGGTCCCGAGGATTAAGCATCGACTCTATCTACATCATCAAAGGCGAAAGCAATTAAGAGGCGCGCGTAGAGCTCAGAGCTCGGGATTGTCGTCGAGACTTTGCCCTAAGCTCGGGAATCGCCCGAGCTCATTCATTATGGAAGAGAGAGGAGACAATATAAGTTCGGGACCTCTCCCGAGGACCCCAACCCAATGTGTTAAAGCAATTCCGCAAAAGGCGGAGAACGTGGGTCGTATTACGCGGGAAACGTGCGCACGATCTCACCCACGTCTCGACAGAACGTGCCAACGAGACGGCTCATCTGCCCAGCCCCTCTATAAATACCCCCAGGTTTGTTCTCTTACGATCATTCACTTTCGATTGCACTCTCTCGCACACTGCTTATATTCCTCCCATTTTACTCTCTTGCACGGCTGACTTAAGCATCGGAGGGGCTTCGCCGGACACATCTCCGGCGCCCTCTCACAAGTGTTCGTTGGTTGCAGGAATACGCTCACCTTCTCCTATTCTCCGACGCCCGACGTGCCCGAGGTCCTCGACGTGGTAACAGTTCGTCAGCTGAACTATTTGGCTACATCAGGATCTTATAACTATTATCATGCATATATGGTCTAATCATATAGACATGTCATAGGAAATTGTGTTACGAAACTAATGATTTTTGGGACATATAGAGCTATGGATGATGCATGTAATGGATCCAAAAAATATTTCGTAGTTCTCTAAATTCGAATTGGTGAGAATATTGTTGAAAAATATACTGTTGCCTGTTTGAATAAAGAAGAAGGTGTTACCATCGATATGTATAGGATACTCGATAATTTGCCATTTTTTAATTGACTAATATGCTGTATACATACATGTGTATTCAAGAGCCAAGAGGATTATAATTTATAAGCATATGTTGGTGATAGATGTTCAAAAATATTTGTCATATCTCTGTCGAAATGATTGAAAAAGAAATTACTAATGATGTGTTTACTTTCTTTCTTCGATAAAAATATCTATCAAAATGTGAATGGTTTTTTAAAGAATTGATTGGAATAAAGTAATTTCAAAATCCTTACTTTGAACAGAATTTTATTGTGAATATAGTATTGAATCAATACTAAATAATTAAACTAAACAAACTTATAATTATGCGTGTTTTTATTGAAAAGAGTATTGAATTGCCTACAATGGGTTTAATTGTTCAAGTAATTCCATCAGTTTTGCAATATATGTTCGAAGCAAAAGCATATGCTTAAAATAACTATTATGATTCACGACTTAGTTTTGTTATAGAAAAGACATATTATTCAAGTAACTCCATCGATTACACACACACACACGCACGAAACAAAGGCAGATGTTTAAAATAATTGCTATGATTCGGTAACTACTTATGTTATAAAAAAATACATAAGGAAGCAGGAAAATTTAATTATACCAACGAGAGTCAAAATGTAAAACAAAATTTCGTCAGTGAGGATAAAAAATTAAAAATAAAAAACCTACTATACTCTAGTTATAAATCTTAGGTTAGCAAAGATAAATCTAACATATCTCCAACGAACTTTCCCTTTAGCTTGCATCCTCAAGGACTTCAGTCTCCTGCATGATGTCCTTGCTCGCTTAGTCGCCACACGCCATCAAGTGATCGGAGCCACCTTCTTGATCACTCGATACAGCCATCAGCTCTTCAGCCTTGTCAATGCCTTTTGATTGGTATGGAGCTATGACGTGAGTACATTCTTTCTCAATAAATTCATACATCTTTTTGCATAGGTTATCGGTAGCTGCTGAGAGATTAAGGATTTGCATCCTTATATGCCGAGCTTGCTCCTCAGTAAACATGTTGAGTGGCAACTCAAGATACTCAGATAGTTTCACAACATTTGACTCTAGCAGCTGTTGCAGGTTCTCGAACAAATTCTTTTTAATTTCCCTTTCCTCATCGGTCATCCCATACTTAAACAAGTCTTCGCCAAACATGTAGAATGCAAATGGATATGAATATGTAAGAATCCTCCTTGATTGATACAGCCTGTGAAGCCCATTTGAAACAACGTTGAAGCTTATTAATATGGAATCCTTTGCTTCCAAAGCCGATATTTTTTTCAAAACTCTTTCACTCCGTCGAGATTCCTGCTTGAAGTGATCCCTATGAGCCTTGTAGCAATAATAATGATACATGTATCTCTTCTCATCATCTTCTTTGTACAGTTCACTGCTTCTAATCAGCCGTGCTCGCGCTCGCTTACGGGCCATTGCTCCACCAGGCAGCCACCAAAATTGTGCTCCGCATATGCAATTAACTGAATTACATCCACCATTCTTCTCAATTGGTTTGTGACATTTTGGACATGGCATGGTATTTACATTAATCCAATAGCGTGAATCACTAACATTATCTCGGCATTTCTTTTCCCATCGCTCCCACATGAAGCATGGGCAAGGGGAATGTGCTTCTGATGAGCAACTGAAACAGAACTGTGAACCACAGGGACATTCAACCTCACAAAATATGTCTTCCTCAACCAGTATCGCTTTGCCGCAATGGGGCATGCTGGTACACCATTTAGCTTTTCTATTGTCTTCAATGTACGAATAAAAGAGAAACCTCTCCAATCTCTCAGCCAAATCAGGGTGTCTGACGCCAAGTAGATTCCTGACAAAAACTTCATCACAAATAGCATTGCACTTATACGCCATACACTTGATCCTTTGGCTCTGCCCCTCACTTATTTTCGCAGCAAAATGCCCCGCCCAGCAGTTGTCACAAAAGCCATGCCCGCAGTCCATTGCGGTCACCACTTCTGCGGGGACATCATTCATACATATATTGCACATCACCGTTGAGGAAAAATCAAGGCCAATGACGTTGTCTGCAGCCAAGCCCACCTCAGAAAGCAAGAAAGCCTTTTCCTTTTCAAGATACACCGTAAGCAATTTCTCCACATCCCAATGGTGATGAATGAGAAGAGCTCTGGCGTGCTGTTCCCTCAGCGACAGCAACTCCATCACTGTACGCAAATCTTCCCACTGTGCGGCCGAGAGACACTCTCGCGTGATTACCTTGCAAGATGAACCTTTTGATGGAGAATCGGAATCCTGAATCTCAGTCCAGTCCAACGATTCCTCGTCCCGATCGGGGGAGAGGTAATCATCCTTTTCACTGCCTCTCACGCAATTATCCATCTCGAGAATCCAACGCCTCTATTCAACTGTATTATAATTTACGACGCAGATACCGATCGTCCTTATTTGACTACTGTTATCGGGTTTGCCGCTGCTGGATGACAGCCGGGGAGGCTAGGGTTTATTGGAATAACAGAATATATAATGCGGAGAAGATACTTCCTTGTACGTTCCTTTATCCCCGTGTATCTGTTTTTTATCTTCTTTAAGTGTTTCCGAAAGTCTAGACATCTATTTTCTTAAAAAAAGAAAAAGAAAGAAAAGGAAAAAAATACATCAGCTTTTTTAGAAAACCTGGACTCTCTGTCTGTTATCGGTTGACTTTAGTTTGTTTTTTTTTATTAGGTTATCGGTGTAAAAAAGAATATCTTGATCAATAATTTGGTAAAATGAAATTGATGCTCGGGACTAGTCAGATGTGAGATGTATATATATATATATATATTAAAATTGATATTGTTGGTACTTTGTGTGAACACCTATATGTATATTTTTTGTGAGTATTTGCTGGTACTTATACAGATGCTTACAGAAGGTATCCGATATTATATTAATTAACTTAGAGTATATGTACGAGGAAGTAAGCAGAAACAATTAGTTAAAAATCATCCATATACATATTTAGTTACCTGGCCAATCTTTTTCCACAGGGATTGGTTGAAACTAGCCGCTGTCGTAATGACAGTCGGAAAACTTGTTGCACCGGGAACTGCGTCATCGAAGAATGTGGCCTTGCTGTTCCACTGTCCGACATCGGAGACACCATGCAATGCCTCGGACCACCACTCATACTGGGGGAGCCCGATTCTCGGAACCCCGTAGGCAGTGTCCCCGATTTGATTCACTTTCTCAGTTAATGTCATTCTGTCGATCAAATCTTTGACACGTACCTCATATGGAAGGGATGTGTCGCAGTATGCGAAGTCTTTAACGTTCAATCCGAGTTCGAAAAACCGAAGAGCATCGCAAACGTGAGTGTAGTTTCCATTGACAGTGGAAGTGGTATCCTTAAGCTGGGTTGGCAATCCATTGAACCGTGCCGAAATGACGGTGAACAGGAATGTGGCCGCAAGTGAAGAGAGGATGATGAATGATCTTGCTACCATTGTTTCGCTTTTGAGAAAGTGTATTCAGTGGAGAAGAAATGTTTTGTTAATTTATAGAGATAGTAATCATTAACGAATGAGATCGTTATCTTGTTTTTTGGAATTCGTTCTGATATGATCACTTTAGATATCTGATTATTATCAGTTAAAAACATTTATCCTAACCGATATCAAAACATCCTTTGACCAATCTTGAAAGATACTCCCCTTTTTTTCTCTACAGAAATGAAAAAAATAAAATTAATTTGTTGGATCCATGTCATATGAACGAAGAAATATAGATGGTCGTTGAAATCTTAATTTATAACTCATGCCTTATTATAATATATAGTGAGTATGTGTGTTTATATATCAGGTAGCATGTATTTATCTTTCGCTTGGAAATATTAAGATTTGTAAAATTTATGATTTGACATAAATAGAATATTACAACAGATTGCTGAGCGAATATTGTGCTATTTGTAATTTATTAATTTGACTTGTCATGATGGTTTATAACTATTGTGATATACTGATATTTCAATTTGTAGTCCATCATATTTGTATTTTTTTCTTTTTCGATTTTTGTATTTTGCCACTTCACCTCGATGTGGCACTGGCATACATACCGATGTGCTAAAGGCCTGAGTGGCATGGAAACACTTCCGATTACAACTAATTAAATATGCCAAATAAAGGACAACAAGATTGTCGTGTAGTTTTACACTTCACAACATGCATGATCCTGATCCTATATGTTATATAGTTACAACTTTCATAAAATTATAAGATTTAACACATTTTATAAAAATATTTTAGAAATGTTTTTAAAAAAATTACTTGTCAAAACGTTTTGGTAAGGTCTTTTAAAGGTAGGTATGTGTTTGGACAACTATTTTATAAAATAGTTTTAAATTAAAAAATATTAAATAATTATTTTAGAAAATGATTTATAATTAAGAAATAATATTAAAATAGCATTTGAATGCTTAATCTACCAAAAAAATTTAATTGTTCATTCGCATAAAATTTACCTATATAAAACATCTTTCACTTGTTTTTCAAAAAGTGTACTTCAAAACTAGTTTTTTAAAAATATTTTCAAAAACATTTTATAAAATCTTGTCCAAACACGTACTTTAAGTTTTTTTAACTTTAAAAACACTAAAAATGTTTTTATAAAACGTGTCCAAACAGAGCATAAAAGTTTTACTACTAAAAGTTTTGTAAATAAGAATAATTGAATAGGACCACATCAAAGAGATGCCAAGATATTTCTGGCCTAAATCACATTACAATGGAAATTTTGCATATATAATAAATTCGTAGAAGTCAATATCGTGTCGAAGAATATCATACAAGAATAGCATGTCTATTAAATGACGACTACTTGCAAATAATCACGAGTTCTAGAAATGTGTTACAGCAAGTAGGAGGACAACAAATTTTATATATATAAAAAAAAACCACTGGCCCCCCATTATGATTATGGATTGGCTAATCAAGTGAAAGCGATCACTTTTTTTTATTGGGGAAAATAGCAAATTCCTTGTCTGTGATGGCTCTTCCCGTGTTCACTCAACGGTATATTAGAGGTTAATCTACGTATGGATTAGAGTTTCTTGATCCATATGGATTTTACGTCGATAAATATATACGGATAAATATAATCTCAAAAATAAGACTTATATAACAGACCGACCCTCGAAACATATCCCGACAATACGAATCGTGAAACCGTAGAGGGAAATCTCACGTCATCCAAATCTTAACAACTCGCCTGTGCTCCTGGACGACTCTTCCCAATTTTTTTGTTGCATTGTTAAATTACATATTAGTATATATATTGATAGGATCGTTTGGAGGGGTGCCTTGGGCTCTTACATAGTTTAGGCACCGATTCTTGGGTTTAAAAACCAAATTACGTGCATTTTAAATAGTATTTGGGTTTGAGAAGTAGCACGTAACCAGGGGCGAAACCAGGCTGGAGGGGCTGGAATTAATTTTTTTTTTTTACATGAAAAATTACTTTGAGTGCTAGCCCATGTAAAGATTCGTCCCTGCACGTAACGGTAAACTAGATCGTGCCTCAGCTGGACCAGCAGCTCTGCGAGTTGGTCCAGATCGCGTGCAATCTGGTTACTTAAATATTGAGTTGCAATAGCTCAGTGTTCTAGAAAGGTTTGTGCACCGAGAAGTAGATCAGATAAGATATAAATTCTTGCAATCTGAACTACTCTCTGAAATTTGAAAGCTATTAAACAGTTTTAAACATATGTAAATGCTATGCAATGCAAAAAGCTGTAAAGAAAGAATACGCGGCAATTTGTCTATGGAAGTTCGGAGCAGAATCTCCTATATCTCCCCTTCTTCCACTCGAGAAGGATCCACTAGAAGATTTGATTACAACAGCTTCTGCTGCAACCCGACCCGACAGCCATCAAGCTGCAAGAACTTCTAGCCACCAGTGCACACCAGCTCGCAAGCTGTGTGTCTAACTAACCCACACTTTTTAACGTCTCAGTGAGAAAGACTACAATGAACTTGTTTGACGTCTCTGTTCAAAGACTGATAGGAAGTCGTTTTTGTTTTTGATTCACTCAGCTAATATGATCGGCTATATCTCAAATATGCGAGTGAATCGTGTGTGAGAATTTACAGTGTACACTTCGAAAGAATTTTCACACACTAGGAAGTGCTTCTCTCCAAGCTGGTCTTTCGATATCTTCCCAGGGTTGTGCTGCCGAATAAAATAACTCATTGAAGTGTACGGTCTGTTCACCAGCTCACACTTGGGCACGAGACCAGATTGCACACCAGCTGCCACCAGATGTGCAAACTTTCGACTAGCACTGCTTTCTGTTGTGTTGTGCACTCTGTTTTGTTTTCACTCTGCTCTTGTGCACACATTCTCGCGTCTTATCTCCCTTTTTTCTGCACAGCTGCTGCTCTTGATATATAAAGACTCTGTGCAATTCTATCAGTTGGAAAAGGTGTAGCCGTTGTAAAGGCTTCTGACAGAGTTGTACCTTGTGTCTTTGGCATTAAATGCTTTGCAGACTTTATTTGACTTGAGCTCTTTTCATATCTGCGTTTCTGCAGCCTTTGCCTACTTTGAGCTTTCGTCTCGATCAGAGAAATTAGTTTGTCTTCTAGTATTCTGAGATTGCACAAACTAATTTATCTGATTATCGAGAAGCTCCTGATCTGGCCTACCAGCTGGTTTCCTCCCAGCTGGTCTCTCTTCACTGATCTGCTTCTTATCTGTACTGCTCTTCAAGCTGCTCTTGAGATGATCTGCGCTCTTCTCTATACTTCTCATCTGCTCTTGTTCACAGCTGCTCTTGTTATGTTCTCTTGTACACTCCATGCTGCTTCAGCACACTATAAGCTCTAAGCTTGTTTCCCAGCTGGTCTCTTCCTTGATTGTGTTTACTTGCTTGTGGTCTCCACAACAGCATCTAACAGCATGTGATCCTCTGCATCAGTGATTATATCCCTTCTTCTTTAGATCACATCTGTTCTGATTCAGCTTTCACCGGATCTTTAATCTGCACTTGATCACTAATCCGAGATGTTCTTCTCCTGAGCTGCTTCTCTCCTGTTGTGCCAGCTTGGGCGTCCCCTCACTATTCCAGCTTGGATGTCTTCCGCTTTATCAGCTTGGGAGTCCCTCACTGTTCCAGCTTTGACTTCTTCTCAATAGCTTGCAGCTCTTCGTCCAATATGATCTGCTATACTACTTATCCAGCTTTGACCTATGGAGACTGATCGAGTACACCATGCTCTTAAAAATCTTCTTCTTCTACAGGGTTCACCTCGAGCTCGTCAAACTTCTCACAGATTCTTCCTCATCTCCATCTTCCTCTTCATCTTCCACAATAAACCCATCTGTCTTAATCATCCAGCTTGACTTACGTCACTGATCTGGTCTTTTTATATCAGAGCTGGTTTGTCCTTAACCAGCTAGGACATCTTCTACGCTGCTCTAGGACTGCACGTTTATCAAAATCGTTAGTAAAATATTAGTAAGTTTTGTGTTAATCAAAATTAAAATTTTGATCCCGTAAATACAGATCGAACATATATATTACTAATATTTATATATATTAGATGGACACTAATGGTTTATCTTTGTAAATACTTGTGTAGTATGTCAGTTATTTTTGGACAAAGATTACAGATGTTCCGAAAATGAACACCATCGATATACATATATAACGGCGTGTCCCTAGCATGCTAAGTGTGTCATAGAAGCACTTCCCCGTAACTAAAAAGACAAAAATTACAAAATAAAAAATCCTAATATTATAACATAAAGTATTCAGCTTCACTAAAGCAATAAATGCTTATCTTAATAATAATAATAATAATAATAATAATAATAATAATAATAATAATAAGAGACAGATAATATGAATAAATAAATAAGAGGCCATGCAAGGATAGACCTTATCTACAATTTTTTCAATATTGTTTTCTAAAAGTTACTATAATGTCAAGTGTAGTTTAAATTTTACAACATGCACGATCATATATGCTATTTAGTTACTTCTTTGAAACAATTTATATTGTTTTGTGAATACATTTGACACACTATGAAGTTTTGGCCCCATCCTGTTCATAGTCTGGCTAGATCACTCTCCCTAACAAAGAGGCTGTGGAATCCATAAGGTACCCGGGCAGGTAGCTTCACGGCCGCGACGATGTCAAGTTCCGGCGACTTGGCATCCATCACTATAAACCTCGACTCCCCGTTATTCTCATTGTGTAGATAAGTAACCAAGTATCCATCATCTTCCTCAGCATTTGGATTATCAGGATCCCGAGCCACGAAGAATGGCTCTCCGCCGAAGCAACCGGGCCCGAACAGCCGGCTTGCGACCGTGCAATCACGGCGGTCCCCACCGGACACGGAAACATCCAACTTCACCACCCCTGATATTTTGGGCATTGGATCCCCGATTGCCCCATACACATACCTACAAAGTTATATTACTTGTAAGAAAATACCAGACTGAAATTATAAAGTAGAATGTATATGGTGAGTGTTACGTACTTGTTCTTGTTTCCCACAAAAGCAGAATTAATGACACAGAAATCGATATTCCTTGTAGCAACAGGGAATCTGGACACGAACCCCGTCTTGAGTTGGATTCTCACCATCTCCACCGACGCGTGGATCAGATCCATCCTTTCAAGTGTATGCTCTATCGACAAGATATTCGGCGCCAGCAAAACGATCGTGTTCCCGTCATCTTCATCCCATGCGTTAATGGCGTGAATCGTATTGAGTCCCGGAACCTCGAACCACTGCATCTGCGATTCATCGGTTGCGTATCTTGGGATCACGCCAATTCGTGGCACTTTTCCTGGGATTGCGCCTACCGGAGACCCGCCGGAGATAAGCTCAATGGGGTTCATCCCGATTTGTATTTCGTTGAATATAGCGTATTTTTTTGTGATGGCGAAGTCGTGGAGGAAAGATGGGCTGGTCATGGAGAAAACGGGCACGTCGGGTTGTTTTTCCCCGCTGGAGTTGATTCGGAAAAAGGTTAGAAATGGAGGCATTGGGCCGTACCGGAAAGCGAAGGTTTCGCCAGTTTGGGGGTCCGTTTTGGGGTGGGCTGTCATGCTCATGAAGAGCTTCCGGTTGAAATCATGGCGGCCGAGCGTGTGGATTTCGCCGGCGGAGTCTATTTTCACTGAGTATGGAAGGTCGGATTCACCTAACGCGTAGAGTTTTCCACTGATCAGAGCCAGGCTTGTGTTTGCTAGGCCGGCTCCTTCACTGGGGTTGAACTGCCCCGCAAGTACACGGGCGACGGTTAGAGCTCCACGTGCCGCCGAAGCTGAAAGACCATTGAAGCCAGAGAAGACGTTAGGGATGACGGAGAATCCCTTCTCGCGTTCCACTTTGTATTTATAGGTCTTCACGTAACGGCTGCAGAGTTTTGCTTTGCCTCCAGAGATTCTGATGGAGTGGAGCATTCCATCGCCGTCGAAGAGGTGGTAAGGTCCGCGGGGGAGGAACTGAGGATTCGGGCCGTTGCGGATGTACGCGCCGTCGAGAGATGGAGGGAGAGAGCCTTCTACAACTTCGCATGGTGTCGGGGGAAGCTCGTGTACCGGAGCAAAGTTATCGGAGAGTACGAATCTAGGATCGACGGAGTTGCGGCGAGGAGGGTCGACGAAGGTGTTGATAAAATTGTCTGCTGCATTGATGATAGTAGCCGGGAGTGATAGCGGATCTGTTGGTTTTTTTAGGGACTGCGGCGGTAGGGAGTAGGTGGTGGATAATGGTGGGGCGGCTGGATTCTTGAGTAGCTGAGACGGCGGCCTTTCGGCGGCAGTGGTAGCGGTGGTGGCGGTCTGTGGTTTTTCTTCAGTCCTGACCGATGAAATGAGAGAATAATTGGTTTTGGGCTTTATAGATAATTTAGGGTGGAGAGATGGAGAAATTATAAAATCCATAGTGTCCTGTGGACATCGTGAAACGAAGGTGAAATATACACACTTATATAGATTTTAATATTATCTAGATATTTTCTGGTATTAACAAACATTTATATTTTTGTATTTTCAATATTTTGTTGGACAGTTAGCATCATTTTTTAATATATGAATGCATTGTCTTCATCAACTAGTTGAAATGTGCTTCTAGATATAAAAAGTAAATTCTTGTGAAATTTTCTTTCCTCAATCTTGAAGGCCCAAGTAGTTCTGCAAAACAGAGCTCCTCAGGTTTAGTTCATATCATGTTATTTTCGAGTTCTTTTTTATCTTTAAATATCTATAAATATTTAAATATATTAATATTTATGAGATATATTTCTACGATATTAAAAGAAGGGTAAATTGGTGATAAATCACTGATCAGAAAAGTGCCTTGTTTCTCAGTCCCTATTTATGTAAAATTTATTCTGCAGTCCCTGATACATATACAAACTTGTTTCTAACTCCCTTCTCTCCTTTTTCAACGTATTCCTCGATACTGCATGTTTCTTCCCCATTTCTTCTCAATTTGTTCCCATTACAAAGAGCCCATAATCTTAAGGTAACTTTCCTGTTTTTGATTCCAAGTTTGGATTTTGGGATGTTTAAAAATGTGGGTTCGGAAAGGATGATGCTACTTGCAGGAAGTAGCGAGGAGAATGGCTGGGTATCTTTCATTATATCAAAACATATAATGGAACCATCCAACTCAAATCTTTCACAACATGTAGCAGTCGAAGTGCCAAATTTGATTTCTATGTCACAAACAGCAATGTTGCAAATATGTGCAACAATTGTAATAATTGAACAACCAGAACACTAAACCAAGTAAAAGTGAAAGAAAAGGCATTTAAACAAAGCTGGTTAACGCAATTTATTCCGTCTGATTGATCTACCATGACACTGTTAAACTTTACAAATCACCACGACTAGAAGCTGAGGAATTCAAATGCTAAACTAAAAGCAATCACATGGTGATCAATCGCATGAAGAAGTCTGATTTGTGTTTTGAATAGGCAAAGTCTGAATTGGAAGAATTTGGTTTGGAGAGAGATTTCTCCAGTAGAAGAAATCTGGTTCAGATTAAATAAGGAACGAATTAATTTGAAGAAAAGAAAACAGTAGAAGTCTGGTAGAAATCTGGAAGATGCGAAGAAGAAATCAAAGTATAGTGTACAGAGAAATGAAGAAATGAAGATAGCAGCATACAGCTAGAAGAAGTCTGGAGAAGCGGTGAAGAAAATAAACCAGCAATTGTAAAAGAAATAGAACCAGACGCATAGCCAAGTTAAAAAAAACCAGATGCTGTAAACTCAAGAAAAACCAAATGCAAAGAAGGAAGAACCAGACGGGAAATTGAATAAATTACCAGACGCAGCAGCAGAACGATATAAACCAGACGCTGTCGATTCAACGTGGTATGAACTTCAGTGTACATCCATTTTTCTGTTTTTCTTCATCCTTCTTTGTCAACTATGTTTTTCTTCATCCTTCTATTTGAACAAAATCCTCTTTCAGAATTTCTGCGACTGACCAGCTTCTGTTATCGCAACATCCCTATTGCTTCTTCCTTCACAATATCTCTGTTTGCATCTTCTTCACAATTTCTACCAGACATCACTTATTTCTTCAAATCAGATCCCTCCTGTTCCTTCGATCAAATTCTCTTCACTTCTGAATTTCTGTTAACTCTTCGACATCTTATATCTTCTTCCTTCTTCAACAAGGATTTCTTCCACAAATCTTTCCTTCTCTTTTAACTCCACGTCCAGATTTCTTCCATCAACTGATCCAGATTTTGCTTTCCATTCTACCATTTCCTCACGGTTCTCCTATTCATTTCTCCTGTTAATTTTTGCTGCACAGATTGCTGCTGGACTTCTCTTCCTCCTCTTCCATTTGAACATAAATACCATTGTATACTACTCCTCAACATCCTCACTTTTATAAATGAGAATGAATGTTTTGTTCTTGTGTTCTCACCTATTATCCTCAATTTTATACTAATTGTGCTCGATTTTAGACTATTTATGCTCCCCAATTTCAGAATATTGTACCCGATTTTGAAACTTTTTATGCTCGATTTTTTTGACAACACGTGTTTACGTGTTTTCAACCATTTGAAATGAGAATGAATGTTTTGTTCTTGTGTTCTCACCTATTATCCTCAGTTTTATATAAATTGTGCTCGATTTTAGACGATTTATGCTCCAATTTCAGAATATTGTACCCGATTTTGAAACTTTTTATGCTCGATTTTTTTGACAACACGTGTTTACGTGTTTTCAACCATTTCAACATAAATACCATTGTATACTACTCCTCAACATCATCACTTTTATAAATGAGAATGAATGTTTTGTTCTTGTGTTCTCACCTATTATCCTCAATTTTATACAAATTGTGCTCGATTTTAGACGATTTATGCTCGAATTGCACTATATCATACCCGATTTCGAGACTTTTGTGCTCGATTACTTGAAAACATGTGTTTACGTATTTTCCAACATTTGAAAATAAATACCATTGCATACTGCTCCTAAACATCATCACACTTACAAATGGATTGAATGTTTTTGTTATTGTGTTATCACATATTATGCTCGATTATACATATTATGTGCTCGATTTTAGACGATTTATGCTCGAATTGCACTATATCATACCCGATTTCGAGACTTTTGTGCTCGATTATACATATTATTATGCTCGATTATACAGATCATGTGCTCGATTTGTTACGATTTATGCTCGATTTTCACTGATTTGTTTCGCTTCTCCTCTTTCAATTCTTCTTTTGCTTTCCAGACTTCTCCCTGTTCATACTTCATCAGTCTTCTCTTATTTACACTGAATTAATCTTGCTGTATAATTGTTCAATCACTTCTGTTTAATTACTGCTCTATTTCATCTTTATATTTGAACTTCGCAACTTCTGGTTTTTATGAAATCTGGTACCAGAATTCACTTGATCAGACTTCGTCAAAGATATGCTTCACCAGATTTCTCATTGTTCATCATCGTTCCAGATTTCTACTGTTTTTCTTCTTCATCGGATATCTCCTTGATTTCTCTGTTTTAGCGATTCCAGTTTCTTCTTTTCTTTTCCTTTGCGTCTGGTGATCCTTGCGCTGCATCTATTTTTTCATATTCAGGCAACGACTGGTTTTGCTTTTATCTTCTGCGTCTGATTCCATTTCATTCCAGTCAACTGGTTTTTCTTCCTTCTTCTTGGCGTCTAGTATTCCAATCGACTGGTTTTTCTTCCTTCAACTTTGCATCTGGTTTTTCTTCTTCAATTCAACAGCACAGCTTCTGTTTCTATTCCAGTAGTTCAATCTTCAACGTCTGGATTTTCCTTCAACTATTTGCTGCGTCTGGATCTTCTATGTTGTAACAATTTTGCGTCTAGTATAATTGCAATGCAATTGTAACAGCTGGTTCCAGACTTCTCTTGTTTATCGCTACGTCTGGATTTTTCTGTTAATTCTAGTCGACTGGTTTTTGTTCTTCCTTTTCATTCCAGTCGACTGGTATAATTCCTTAACAACGCTGTGTCTTGTTAATTCCTTTACAACGCTGCGTCTGATATTTCCTTTGGCTACTGCTGCGTCTGGATAATTTCATGTGCAATTGCAATGTCTGATTCATTTCTCTTCTCAGCGTGCGTCTGGTCCATTTTTACAATTGCAACATCTAATTTCCCGTGTTCTCTTTGCATCTGAATCGAATCATACTTCTCCTAATTTCTCATGTTAATAATTTAATCCTCTTCTGATTTCTGCACTTCCAAACTTTGTTCATTTCGACTTTCTTCCGCTGTACAATTGCTCCAACTGGTTCTTTCTATTCCAACTGTGTCCAGACATCACAAATTATGCTTCACGTATGTGAATACAGAGATCTATCCAAACCAGATTCTCTTAATTGTTATGATTCACCGTTTTGTTCCTTTTATGATTCACCGCTTTGTTCCTTTAGTTTACGTGATTTTTGTTTGAAAAGCTTCAAGAATTATTGGAAAATAAAAACAAAGAAAAATTTAAAAGATAATAAAAAAATATTCTGATGGATGTGAGATAGAAAAGAAACCAATGGAGTAAAGAAATCATCACATGTACATTACTTTTGAGGGTAAATATGTAAAATTATGGTGAAAGGGACTTAGAACAAAGTAAACTTTTGGGTTAGGGAGTGGAAACATATTTTTACTGACACGAGGACTGATGAAGAATTTAAGTTTTGTAATGGGGATTTATGAGCAATTTACCGTTAAAAGAATGTATGTCTTTTAAAAAATACAGTAAGATTGTGCAATTATCAAAATATTATAGTAGAAATTTTCACTTATCCGTGATTTTTATCCTAATAATTTGTAGAATTTTCCACGTAAAAATTTCGATTATGTTAAATTTAATGTTTTATCTTTTGATACCACACCTGGACAAACAATTTTTTATGAAATGTAGAAATCATTTTAAGTTCCTATAAAATGCTATTTTGTCAGTTAGCCTGAATTTTAATTTTGAATTTCTATTTATGATGACAAAAACACAGTCACTAAATCTTTATCCCCAAGGCTAACACAGTCGCAAATTCTGAGGTTAACTCAGATATCTGTATATATGTTGCAAGTTAAACCATTCATCGACTAGGACAAAACATTGTTGATTTTCACATTTTTTTCTTAGAAATCATTTTGAATTGTTTGTAAAAAAATTATAAATAAAAATACCTGGTTTTTAAATAATAATATTGCCGTCCTATAATTTATCCATCCAATATATGGACATATGCATTATTGTTTGCATTCAAGACCATAATTATATGGTATGAAATATCTGTGCCCCGATCTTTCTTTAGGTCCACTCTTTTTCATAAAAAAGAAAGATAAAAAAGAATCCCCACAGAAGTCATTTTCAATAAATTCTTAGCCAGTCATAAAAACTAATAGATTTTCATTTTTCTAAAAAAAATCTTGGTCACCCTTTAGCAATAAGATCATGTTCATATAAGACAATTTCCAGGCTAAGCTATTAGTGACAAACATATTAATATGTAGTTGAATAAAAATCATAATGTTTGGTTGTTATTTTGTTAATGGCTGAGGAGCTGTCAATGCGATTGATGTTACACTTTTTTCTTTTATATTATCTATATAAGAGTGGTCTGAAAATATTTGAGTTTGTGTGACTCAAATTTAATGCACTCGGAGTGGTAACAGTACAAAGACTTTGGGAAAATTGCTTTGGTCTGAAGAAATCTATTCTTGTCAATAATCATAAATATTAAGTTAGATTTCCTTAGCTGCTACGAAAGTCAAATAAAGCTTAAATTCTTAATATGCAATTCTGTGCTATTAAAAATGCTAAGACTTTAATTTTATAAGCTTTGCTTCCCTTAAATAAAAACTAAAATAACTCTAATTTGTGATCAAAATATGCGATGCCCAAGTCACCCGACGTAGTGGCATGTTATCTCTAAAATGGACTGCAGACTTTAACAACCTCAGCAACTTAAAATGGTAATATCCGTTACCTAAACTTTCCTTTGATATACGTCGGAATAAATTTATAAGTTTTGGTAAAAACAAGTAAAAAGAGATTAATTAGCTCGAAAATGGATCGACCAGATCAAGACACACTATATTGCGTTTGTTATAAAAACCAGATCGGAGATGAGTTGGACAAAGCTAAGTTGGTTAAAGTCAAACCAGCCCAGAGACTTAAAAATGTTAGCTAAGCTGGTCAAAAGAAAAAATAGCTCAGACAATTAACCAAGCTGGTTAAAGATAAATCAGCTCGGAAGAACAGAAACAGATTGAAATTACATCAGTTTAGAAGAGCAGATAGAACAGTCTTACCGTTGAGATCAGCTTAGAAAGCAGAACAGCTTAGAACCAGATTTGAAGAGAGGTTCAACGTACAGACCAGATCGGGAAACCAACTGAGCAAGGGTAACTTGGCTAAATGAATTCCAGATTACCTTGAGGTTTCGTACAGTTTGATGTGAAATGTTTGGCCTCTCTGAATCAATTTGTAGTCGTTGGAACTACTTTGAGCTAATTTCAGATTCACAAAGATTTGGTTTGAACTGAAGACAGCGCAGAGTATGCTAAAAAGGGAAAAACATTTAATGAAAATGTACGAGAATAGTACAAGCATTTAAGACGCTGCAGTTGTTTAACTTTGGATACATACAACGTGTCTCCTGATAATATTTATTATCGTTGTATCCAAATGGTATAAATAGAAGAGCAGATCAGTTGTGAAGAGGTTACGAGTTACAAATTGCAACACAACACTCTCCAATACAACGAAATTACAAACTTTCAAGAGCAAAAACAGAGTTCATCTCATTGAATCAGCTCAGTGCCAGTGACACACATTCGCAGATTGTTTCTATCAATTCTATGTCACACAACATTTGTACACACACTCTGCAGTGTCGAGTTTTCACTGTAAAATTATAAACAGAGTGTCGAGAGCTAGATTAGCTAAAACATATTAGAGTTGTATCAATTGTATTTGCGAACCAGATTGTGGGTCTGTGTTCGTTGATTGAGTGCTAGGAGTTCTTGCAGCTGCTGGCTGTCGGATTGGATTTGTACAAGACGTTGTATAAATCAAATCTTTTAGTGGATATCTTACCTGTTGAGGAAGAAGGGGAGACGTAGGAGAATTAACTCCGAACTTCCAGAAACAAATTTATTGGCTCTTTATCTTTTACATTTGCGCACTCATCTGTTCACTGTTGATTGGGTTACTTCCGCACAATCTTAATTGTTTTACCCAAGACAACGGCTTATCACTGAGAACCCTCTAAGCTGGTAATTCGACTTAGAGGTTAGCTACGAGCTGTAAAATCTTTTGAAATCAGTTTTTAAGAAAAATTACAAAGGAGTTTCATTCACTCCCGCCCTCTCTGAACTCCCGAACTTGTTTTCCGATCTTAACAATATCTAAACAACACTTGAAATAAATTTCATTGATGTATATTTATAATTGAACGTATTATTTTAACAATACTTTCTCATCAGTCATAGATTTAAGATCTGTTTCATAAAATTAACCATTTAGATTTCGATAGATTTTGACTTTTTATGAGATTTAGTTTCACTTACCTGTTTATAAATATAATCGTGCGCATGTTAACACGATTCGTTACATTTCATTCTCTCACAGTTCAACCATGAAAGATTCGTTACATTTCATTCTCTCACAGTTCAACCATGAAAGAAAAACACGACAAGGGGACCACTTCGAAATTATATGTATGCCCATGACTTTTGCCACCCAATTAAATCAATCCCGGGTGAGCTACACGTGTTATGTGGCCAAAAAGATCCTCTTTTAGATGTGTAAGTTTATCAAAATTTTAATGGCCTAATCCACACAAACGTTATCGGATAATTGGCAAAATAAATAATTTTTTTGTTTCTTTCTTTATACACCACAAAAGACCATGTCCATAGAATTTGTCCTGTCCCAAGATCTTCCAGGACTCCGTTTAATGGTAGCCACTGTCCGCCAAATGCATACACTTGAAATTTTCATACTAATTCCCTTTTCAGACTAGTGCATTCACCACCAATATATCTACTTGTTTATACATAAGAGATGGGAAAAAAACGTGTGCTGTGGTTCATCATTTAGAGGGTAGAGAAGCCGGTTCACTTCCTATACGAACCCGGTTGGCCAATGGTCTAGCAATGAGACCATCAACTATCCAACCAGCAACTTCACTGTCATTCTTGACATGGTTGAATTCATGTTGTACATATTCCAATGATATTTGAAGCCGCCCCCCCAGCCTGCAGTCCTTGATCGTTGTGCTTGGTTTGATTCCAGCTTTTCGCTCCAACCAATACAGATAGCTTACCTGAAACATTGATTTTAGCATGTCATGTGCGGTTGAGCTTTCTTTGAGAACCACCTGTGCCAATTCAGAAAAAAAAAAATATTATGCATCGCTTGCACAGCTACTATTTCAATAATGACACACTTGACCATTTGTTAAAATACAAAACTACTACTGAGCAATTTCTCATCAACTCAAACTTCTGAAAAGGGATATCTAAAAAGACATCAATTCACTAGTTCAAATACCATGGAGTCTAATTCCCATTACATGTGACTGAATTGGTCTGGCATCTGTGCCCAGCACCCAATCATTGCCCTCTGTGTAACCGAGAATTATACAAGGTGTGGTGATGTATAAAACTATTATTGAGACTAACATAAAAGTTGCATTAATTGGAGATGACAACATGAATCTGACAACATTAAACAAGCACGTTAAGAAAAAGAATATGGCACTGAGCACAAAGGCTTACACAGTATCTTCCTTCGAGTTCCGTCAGTATGTAACCCTCATCCTTGTACAAGTCAAATAAAGCAATAGCATCTTCTTTACTTTTTACAACATCAGAGAGTTTGGAACCAAGCTGCAATCTTCTATCAATATGGAAAGCAGCATCATTTGCGTCTGAAGACAATACTTCATCCTGTTCCTGGAGAGAACAGTACATAGGTGATAACAAATTGATTTTTAGCTATACGAGCATACCAAAATCCTACCAGATATTTTTTTTTACAATGTTCACATTTGGAAACCTGCCAATTCGAAATACTACAGATGTTATGCAGCTGTAGTAAAGAATCAATACCATTTTTTTATAACCGTTTAACAGATCGTTAACTTTCCATATTCAAAAGTTCAAATTGTTTTAATTGCACATCAAACACTCAAACCACATTTACATGGGTCAGAGTATAAGATCACTGAACCATGGAGCATTGGAGCTTTTGGTTTAAAAAGTAGAATTTCGTCTGCAGATTTTTTACATTTTATGAGAAAAGCAGGAACATTTGAAGAAAGAACTTACGTCAGCTGCAGGCTTCATAATCAATTGTGGAAAAGCTGGAAATAGTGGCTCCTCATCATTGACCTCTTTAACAGAAGGGACGAGGCCACTTAGCAGATATTGGCTGAAGACTAAGCCTATTAGAATCAAGGGAACATGGCAAAAATTACTTTTCCAAGTAGTGAAGTATACCAAGA
Source organism: Dorcoceras hygrometricum (assembly GCA_001598015.1). Taxonomy (NCBI): domain Eukaryota; kingdom Viridiplantae; phylum Streptophyta; class Magnoliopsida; order Lamiales; family Gesneriaceae; genus Dorcoceras; species Dorcoceras hygrometricum. The sequence goes on from KQ996414.1 coordinate 98,592, forward strand.
GAAGGAAAAACAAACAAAAGCAATTTATCACGATGTTGCATAGGGAAAAGGGGAGAAATATAGAAGGACAAGGTAATACTTGCACGGTATGGATTTAAAGTCCTGAGCTGTATGGATTGATATGATTTCAGATTGCAAAACATGTGGATACAAGTTACCACACCAAAGGAAGCAAGAGCGAAAGGGGTCGAAGATTGAACACAGTTAGCTACTGCAATGCCAAGCAGAATTCCTATAGATTTGCTCACCATTCCTTGAGCTTCACCTTTAGCAATCACCTGTCGAAAAAGAATCTTCTGACATATAAATCTTGAAGAGAAACTTCTGCCAGAAACAGAGTATATACAATAATCAATTATTAAAAATGAATCGACTATATAAATGAAAATTTTAGACTGATAAAAGTTATATATTCAGATAAACAAAGAGATTGAAGGGAAACAAGAGATGTCACCTCTGCAAAGTTCCTCTGAGCAGCAAAGCCAGCATAGAAACAACTCCTCGTGGATGCCTGTGACACGTAAAAGTTGTCTGAGAAGAAAAATATTGTGAAACAAATCTCAAATCATCCATGAAAGACACCGTACACAAGCATAGTCCAAAATGAAAAACAATTTCAAATTAATTTACATCGCACGATGTAGAAATGATATGTTTGCCTGCAACTCTAAGATACTACAGGCGATACAAAATAACAATATACAAGATCGATAAAATTTCCCCATTCATTAAATAAGATGATAATGGCAAATGGCAGTTCTTGTTTCGATGAGTTTATACCTCCCCTCGAAAAATAAAACTGGATAGTTTGCTTCTCAATTGTTCCATTGATGTAACAGACATACAATGTCTTGATGTAACACTCAGCAATACAGACATTGAAGAGAAAATGGCATAAGTGAATCAAACATGGCTTTCCTAAAAATAATGAATTCACACCATGGCAAAGGTCTCAAGAACATTGTGTTATGTAGGTAAGACCTCAGATCATTAGAATAAGTATTGGCTGCTAAGCTAGCTAAAAAAATTAAATCAGTTATTGTTACTTGGAAGATAATAAATCATAGAGTCATGCTTAACAAACAGATTATGGTGTACAGTGTTATTAGTACCTTCATGACTATCGAAACTCACCTGGATTAATGCAGCGGCAGACCTACCAGCTCCAGCAACCGCACCAATCGGAACAAAAAGATGTGGAAATGCTGGGGTCAAGATTTCCAATCCAAAGGCAGCATTTTCTAAAAGATCAGCAAATAGCCTCCAACCCTTCGGATTGACATCGAAATGCCTCCCGTATTTTGACAAGAAAATCTTACTAATATACCCAATCCCGTCCTTCAGGACCCAATTCACAGCTGCTGCAGTTGGAATTGCCCCTTTACCTAATCCAACAGCAAAAAGCAAAGCCTAAACATAACAGTGACCAATCAGAAAATTCTGAAGCAACATTCCGACACAATTGGGCAAATTACACCAAAAGTGGAAAAATGTACTACCTGAGTAGCAAGCACACCGCTAACTTGAGCTGCGATACCCTGTACTCCTCTCCACAGGGAATATTCAAGATAGTCACTTGTAACACTCTCTGGGAAACCCTCTGGAAGCATCAAAGTCGCAACCAGGTCCCTACATTTCATCCAGATATCCGCCAGAGTCACAGACGATTTCGAATCGCCATTCGACCACCAATACCACATTTTTCTAGGTGCAATGAACTCGTCCTTAGCATAATCGGGTACCAGCTCAACTCTCTTTCCACCCCTGATTTCACAAACAATACCCTCACTATTTCCCGAGAGATCATTAGTTTTTGCACGTGCTACAGAGGATGAAAGAATGAAGTAGCTTGCTGAAGCTGACAATGAAATCAGGACAAAAGAAACGAGTTTGGGTAAAATCAAACACAATGGGTCGTCTTCTCTTGTGAAGTTGAACTGAGAGTACAAGTGTAATGACGGGTTCCGGTTGAAGTTGAAGAAATTGTGCCCCCAATCACCCCCACGGCCTCCTCCTCCGGCTCCGCCGCCACTAACGCCGCCACCACCTCCATTATCTCTGCTATTGGCATGATGGTGAAGAGCTGGGATGGAGTGCCGACCATTTGACAAGGGGGTAAAGTTATTGAGTCTATGAGATTGGACATGAAGAAGAAAATGTCTAGCCAAGTCGTGCTGACCAAGAAGTGAATTATATAGGGTGATGTTTGCGAACGCCGTGATGCGTAAGGGCGGTGTAAGAGGTTGAGGTGGAAGGAACAGGCGGTGATTTCCGGCGGGGGGCAATTCATAACTACGGGACTGTGCAGAAGAGGCGGGATGCGCTGCAGTGGCGGGTGCCTGCCGGTGAAAGCCGCCTTTGTCAATTTCTCCGTTTCAGCTATAAATGGGCTTACATTTGACATGTGGCCCAAATACAAGGTCCACTTCCGTCACCATGGTCCAAAACAACTTTTATTTAACAAAATAGAGGCCCACGAAGAATATTTACTGAAAATTTTTAGATAACCAGGTGCCAGGTCCCGTCTCCCGCCTCGCATTCAGAAACCTCGGCATTTGTAGTTTTTATTACAAAATCAATACTTAATAAATAAGTTTATTTTTATATTTAATTTTAAAAAACAATATATCTAAAGCAATAGTAATAAATGAGGTGAAATAAGTTAATCAAGATTTAATAACTATAAAGTTTAAAGAGAAGATATGTATACTAATGTACGATGAGGGATGGACAAAATTTTGATTACCTGAAATGAAAATTAGCACCGATTATTTAGAATGGGCTTTGTTTAAATTCTTTTATCAAATAAATAAATCCGATTTTTCAAAGTATTTAGTTTACTCGGTTAATTTAACGTTTGGACACGTTTTAAAAAATATTTTTATAAAAATGTTTATTAAAAAATTCTGCAAAACGTTTTTTAAGTTCTTTTAAAGGTAAGTATGTGTTTAGACAACTATTTTATAAAAATATTTTTAAATTAAAAAATATTAGATAATTATTTTACAAAATGATTTATAATTAAGAAATAGTATTAAAATAGCATTTGAATGATTAATCTAACAAAAAAAAAATTTAATTGACCATTCGCATAAAATTTACTTATATTTTGTATTCTAAAAACATTATAAAACATCTTTCACTTGTTCTTCAAAAAATGTACTTCAAACTAGTTTTTTAAAAATATTTTTCAAAAACATTTTATAAAATCATGTCCAAACACATACTTTAAATTTTTTTATCTTTAAAAACACTAAAAACGTTTTTATAAAATATGTCCAAACGTCCCTTTTTTTTTTATCACAACAGGTTAACAAAATGAATTGACCGATTTGATCGTTCGGCAAGACAAACATTTTTGTTAATTTAAAAATTTTCAACATTATTGTTAATGTATTGTTGTATTTTTTAATCAATGCTATTAGGATTTCATTCACTTAGATCATGGAAATAATTATATTTATCAAAACAAACAAATAAAATTATATTAAAATAATTGGCCATGGTTTGAAACCCAAACGAGCCCCTACTGAATCTATGCCACTTTTCTATTGCTGATATTGCATTGCTATATCCTCATATTTTTAATTTTATTTTATTTTATCTTAACATATACAACATAAATAAATCATAGGCTCCGCCCAACTCCTGCTTCGAATTTGATCAACCAACAAACTCTTGTCCTAAAAACACTTGAGATGGCCACCCACCCTAAATTATCCCTTGCTTTATGTTCCTTTCAATTATACTTCAACGCAAAGACAAGAGAATTTAGGCTCTTTTTGTCATTACTTGAATGAATTTGTCAATCGGGTACTCTCAAAATTGGAATCAATTTTTTTTATAGCCACATTGATACCAGCAAACAAAGCCCAGACAATAGCATGTTTGCTGCATTTGAGGATGTTTAGCGCCTAAGCTCATGCCATATTTTATGAAGAATATTCACATGATTAATTCAGAAAAACATGAGCAGAAAGTTTAATCGATACTTCTACTGGATGTAAGACGACAACGACGACGACGACATAGCACCGATCAAGTCAAGGAACTGTGAGCCGGCCTTTCTGACCCAACGACTTCCAAGACGTTTCGAGCTGCATCAGATTTAGTTTCTCGACGAATCGTTCTAAAATTTCAGCCTCTTCCTCCGGTGCAAACGCCATGCAGATACTGAGCTCTTGGACCGCCTCCTCGTATTGTCTGTAAGGGGTAAATAAGTTGTGTTGTAGAAACTCATGAATTTCTCACAACCACAGAGATTGCCCAAAAATAACAGGCGCCACATTCGTACCTGTTATAGTACAGCATCATGCCAAAGTCGCGTCTCAGAGCCCAATTATGCGGCTGAAGTATAAGCGATCTCTCAGAAGCCATGATCGCAAGCCTAGAAAGTGAACAACATATAAATATGCAGGGCAATCCACAAAGTACAGGACATATTTTCGCGACTCAAGGAACGGCACAACGCTACGAAAAAACAGGAGAAAGAGAACAAACAATCCCATCGCCTCTGCCGGCGATGAGCAAATGTCATATGAAACAATTCTGCTATGACAAATCATTTTGAAAATCTTAATTCAAAGAGAAGGGTCAGAGAATTATCAAATAATATGTTAGAATAAATCCTTATATGTTAGATTTTAATATTTTGAGAGAATTCAATGAGGCTGAATTCACAATTTCCTCATTCTCAGGCCAATCTTGCGCTATATGCATCTCAACCTGTAGGATAAGACAAATAGGGACCTGTAATATCAGAACAAATAGAGGACAATAGTAATCGAGATATACATAGAGTGCAGTGATGTGCTACCTCAGCTCCTGAGGCCGCAACAAAGGAACATTCGAACCCCTGTCGTTATTGAGCTTGTCTTCAGATTTATGAAACGGCCTTAGTGGAGAAGTCAGCATCAACCCATAGTTCATTTTCGAAGCACGCTTCCAGTAGAGTCTCTGCAATTAATAGTTACTTATTTATTCTGGTGGACAGATTTTGAACCATCGCTCGAGCGTAATGCAATATATCCAAGTACAAAACAAATGAATTTAAAACGCACGATCAGATTCGCCAAAGAAATTCCTATTATGTCTCGATTTGTTGCGATATCCAGTCCCAAAAGCGAGTTGCTGTTAATGTCTGAGGCCTTGGACCGAGGGTCCTCAACACACTTTCCGTTAACAATCCCAAACAAGCTATGTCCAGAGGTTGTTCTGAATAATTCCTACATATAAAAAGAGTTAACTATCAGATACTGTAACCAAAAAGAACTAGGTAGCCATATACTCTGTGTTGAATACATGGCAAACAGTGAAAAGTTGTTTGGTTTGTTGTATGGTTGGAATATTTATTTACTGTTACAATTATAGCAATAATATCTAGCAAAATACCAAATGATCCATCATATACTGACTGAACAAAAGTTACTATAAGGGACATTGCATGCCAATAGGAATGAGAGTAAAATTGACATACCTCAGGGTTCCTGGTTGGGGGCCATATCAAAAAATCTTCCCCAACACGAGATCCCACAATTGTCAGATTAAGTCGTCGGCAGACTTCAATGTAAATCACACTAAGCAAAATTGCTGTCAAAATTACAGATGCAACTTCAGTAGAAATCTTTTGACTTCTAACATGAACATATCAGAAGTAACACACTTCACATAAACTAGGAAATATAGTGATTTAGACGAATGGATTGAAGGAGCTATACCGCTGGCGTATCCAGAGCTTAACACAGTGTGCAAGTACAAACACTTTGAATCTACTAGCACAGGTGACCTTTTGAAACCTCTCAAGTTGAAAAGAACTTTGTTCACTGCATCCAAAACTTCTCCTAAATCACATCCTATATCTCTCGACACAAGCTCGGCTTCGACTTCCCTTGATATGGCATCTAGCTCCGTCAACCACTCATTCATATTCTTTCCAGCTATTGGCATAGCTTCAGCCGAGTTCCACGATTGCACGTTAGACGGTGATGGCATCTCTCTTCTTTCATTATGGACTGAATGGGTGTCTACTTCACGGTTGAAAGCCAAGAATGCCTCATCTTCAACGGCCACATAAAGCAAAGCCTAAAGGACAAGTTCCAAATGAGGTGAAAGAATTAGAAGCAGCGAACCGAACCCTTTTAACACAAAACCCAAAACAAAATATCGTTTACATTCAATCAGATTCTATAATAATAGTACATTTGGGATGTTTTTGCTTGTATAATACAGAAACCCAAGAGGAAAAATCAGATCAAAAAAATACTAGCCTATTAGATGGAAGGGATCTCAACTTAAAAGGCCATTTCACAATAGCAAGCAATTATTACAATCATTGAGAACTCGTAGTCTTCAATAAAGAATAGCAGAACAATATTGCTAGATCACCTTTGCAAGTGAGATGTCTTTGTCCTTGGACTGAAAACATATCTCCCGGGTAAATTTATCTCTTGCAGCCTCAAGAATCTGACATATCATAAACACAGGATCAAATTCAACAACCATACACACTTAAGAGGATATAGAAAATTAAGTTACATTCTGGTTTCAACAGAAGAAGATATCACGTGAAACTAATTCAACCTCCTTATAGAAATCGGCCCTCGACGAGTTGCATGATACTGCAGGTACGGCCATAGAACAAGAAACCAGAGTCGAATGGCTCGGATTCATCATTCTAAACGCTGCATTTCTTGCGGCTCTAGCAGTCATATACATCATTTTCCCTTTGCCAAAGTCACTCCGACGTCCATGGATACAGTTAAAACCATACCTGATGATGCTAAGTTAAACACATATTCAAGGTAGCTATATATGATCCGCTATAGCTATCAAATAAAATTTTACAACCTAAAACCATCAAAACCCATTAACTTCTTGAACTCATAATGACCATTTTACCTGCCAAAAGTTCCTAAAGAAGGCATCGCGACAGAAGATGCGTCAATCCCACCTGTAATCATCATCTGCTGGTTACCAAAATCAGGTAAACAAATACGCACCATTCTTCAATTTCCCATGAATCAAATCAGGACAGGGCAATCTTTAAACCTCCCAACGATCGCATAAAGGCTGTCAAACAAGAAAAGTTCTTGAAATTTATCTTTAAATGCCCCAGCTTCTTTAGAAAAGGCTAGAAAGACAAAACGAAACAAAACGGTTGCTGAGATTAAGCTCAAAAGACGACAGCTTTTGTTAAGAAACGCCAAAGACGCAGCAAAAATCCCGCAAGAAAAACCAAAAAGAAGTAAAGAGGGGCAAGCAATCAAAAAATCAAGCTTTTTCCCCGTCAAAAACCGGTGAAGATAAAAGCTTGGAAATTGAAGGTTTAATCGAAGGGTTAAAAGAGGCCATGGTTGCTAAGTGGTCACTTCCAAAACACGAGGAAGACGCAGACATAGATGGTGATGATGAAGCCTGGTAACAGCAAGCAACACAATGTATATAGTGGAAGCTGACACTGATATTAACGCTGAGACTCCGAAGATCCATAGAATTGGAACTTATCACTTCTCGCATCAGCCAAGAATAATCCACAAAAATAAAAAACAAAGAATCCCAATTCTCCTTTTTTATTTTCCCCTCTAGTCCTTTAACTCCTCCTCTCTCTCCCTCATCCGATGCACAGTCCCTCCATATCTTATATGCATATATATAATCATAATTGAAAGCACTTTTTGGAAGGAGGGTCCCTGTTTCTTGCTAGCGTTTGCTTATGGTGGAGCCAGAACAAATGGATAGGGAGAGGATAATCAGTAATCCTACAGTGTATCGGGATATATAATCTCTCCTTGCCTCACTAATCACTATTTACGTGTATCTGTGTATTATTATTTTATTATGAACTAATAATATTTTTGCAGTAAACGAAGGTTCCTACGGCATCCACCTCAATGAAACGTGTGTTTCTCTGAACTCAAGAAATCTATTCAAATTCGTCCCAACACCAATACTTCTACTTTTTTTTCCTTTTCTTGAAAATAATCTTTTCTTTACTTATTAGGATCCTAGAGAGTTCTCACCAAAAAAGAACAACAAAGTTTTCTTTCTTGCTGAATTTATATACTTAAAAAAATCATGAATTCACATAAAGTTCGATCTCAAGTTTGAGTATAATCCTAAGATCCTCTCTCATTATTTTAGGAGAATAATCCTAAGAATCATTTGGATTTTTGACACTGGTGAGTCTAAGTTTTCGTTTTTTTTTTAACTTATAACAAATATATATGGTTTACAAATATTACGTATCCCGGGCTCTGAGGTGAAGGTAATAATTCTATTTAGTAAAAGAGGAACATTATTAAGCATATTATTTTTCATTATAAGACAGGGTTTATAATTTCCGGAATATTTGGTTTTGGTTCAATGTTTTTCAAGATAATTTGGGGAAAGATCCGATAATAGCTTATGTTTTTTTACATTTTTTTGATAAATAAATAATTTCGTTGTATTGGATTATATGGTATTTTATTTAGAGATTTTATCATATACATTGATATATAATTCTATTAATTTCTCTAATCTTAGTCTACTTTTAATATTTATTATCTCATCTTCCATATATCATTATGGGAAAAAAATTATAAAATGAGGTTGTTTTACAATAATATATGGAGATAGCATATATTTATTGGATGATAAGAGTGATACATGGCATGCTCCAATAATATTCGAGGAGTACACTAATTTATATGATATTGATTGGAAATTAAAGAAATGGTATCCAGAAGACTTGGTATTAAATAAAATATTGGAACAAGATAAGGTCATAATTTGTTTTCATTTTTTTAAGTCTAAATTATTGTACGAAGAGGACAGCATAGAAGAACAGGTGAATTAGCTCTTGCACCAAGAAAGAAAAAGCAGATCACATATTAAAATATTTCACCTATATTTGTCAATTGCTACCCACATTCGCCTGGGATAAATTCTATTAATAAGATGTGATTTTCTATTTAATAGGCAAACTTTCAAATTTGTAGAAAACTATGTTTTAATAAGGATTCAATCCTTACATAAAAGTAAATTTACTCTTGATATGGTTTTAAACAAGTTGTGTTCTTTGTTTTTTAACAAAGACATTTGGTAACACAACGCCAAAATGATTATCTTAAATTTATTGTTGCTGAAAGATGTTTTTTTAGAGTGTATCATTTTGGTACTGTAGAATGAAATCCAATGGCATGTATCATTTCACAATGATGCAGAACAAAATATTTGTATACCATATTTGACATCGAGCTAAAAACACCGCAACATATCTATATCTTTTCCTTTTAAAAAAAATCATTTTGTACTTTAATAATTATTAAAAATATATTTTATATAAAATAATTTAAAAATCAAAATTATAACGACTTAACGTAACTAATTAATTTGACTAATATTAATAAATATTTAAGGATATTTATGTTTTCTGTTTTATATTAAAATATATTAAATGTATATAAATTAATAAGTTAATTGAACCTAATAATCTCAAAATAGATCCAAATCCTCCAAAATAATTTCAAAATAGATCCAGATTCTCCAAAACCATCAAGATTGTTGTTCAATTAAATTATATGATTAAAGTTGTTTATCTATCTTAATAATAAACTAATTTAATTAACTTATATCAAATTATTGTATTTTATTAGTGATAAAATACTAAAACATATTCAGTAAAATATTAGTATAATTAAAATATTAATAATAATTATATTTTAAAACTATTAAAAGATAATAGATAAACGATAAGAAATATTAATTGGTAGAAATTAATGAAAATATTATGAGAATATAGATTTTGGTGTAACGGCTGAAGCGAGTGAATTGGAGGTTGATAATCTCTTTGATCTCGAAATATACTGATGTAGCCAAATTAACTCAACCGACGAGCTGTTACCACCTCGGGATGTAAGGTCGGGAGATCTAGAGATCTGGAAGTATGGAGCTCTGGTCATCTAGAGCTCTGGAGGTCTGGCCTCGGGGGATGAGCTCGGGGAGATCTGGAGCTCTGGAGCTCTGGTCGTCTGGAGCTATGGTCTCCTGGAGCTCTGGAGGTCTGGCCTCGGTGGATGAGCTCGGGGAGATCTGGAGGTCGGGAGCTCTGGTCGTCTGGAGCTATGGTCTTTTGGAGCTCTGGAGGTCTGGCCTCGGGGGATGAGCTCGGGGAGATCTGGAGCTCTGGAGCTCTGGTCGTCTGGAGCTATGGTCTTTTGGAGCTCTGGAGGTCTGGCCTCGGGGGATGAGCTCGGGGAGATCTGGAGCTCTGGAGCTCTGGTCGTCTGGAGCTATGGTCTTTTGGAGCTCTGGAGGTCTGGCCTCGGGGGATGAGCTCGGGGAGATCTGGAGCTCTGGTCGTCTGGAGCTATGGTCTTTTGGAGCTCTGGAGGTCTGGCCTCGGGGGATGAGCTCGGGGAGATCTGGAGGTCTGGAGCTCTGGTAGTCTGGTCGGGTCGTCGGGCACTGGTGGATGGGAGATGCTTCTTCTGGTGCCTACAGCCACATATCACAAGTCAGAGGTCGCCGGAAGTATGTCCGACGAAACCCCTCCGATGCTTAAGTCAGGCAGAGTGCGAGAGAGAAAAGGGAGCAAGAGAATATATGTTGTGAGAGCAAAAGAAATGCTAGAATGAATGTCCCCCTCGAATGAGGGAGCATACCTGGTATTTATAGAGGGCTACGAGCATATCTCGGCGAATATTCGCCTGCGTCGGGTATCTCGGGCGAGATCTTCTCCGTGATCCTCGGGATCTTCCGTGATCCTCGACGAACTTGTCGTCCAAATAAGAAAGACGTATCGTCCCTGGATTCTTTAAATAAGGAAAGACGTATCCGGATTGGATTCTGATAGATATGACACTGTCCTCGGGAGACACTCCCGATCTGAGCACAAGTCTTCGGGTCACTCTTCGAGCTTAGCGGCATGGTCATCTCGGGTCAGGAGGTCTTCCTGCAAGAGGTGATGTCACCTCGGGTGAAGAGGTCTTCCTGCAAGAGGTGATGTCACCTCGGATGAAGAGGTCTTCCTGCAAGAAGTGAGGTCTTCCTGCAAGAGGTGATGTCACCTCGGGTGAAGAGGTCTTCCTGCAAGATGTCTTTTTGGAAGAGCTGAGGTCTTCCTGTCCGAGGTCTTCCTGCCAGAGGTCTTCCTGAAAGAGCTGAGGCCACAAGATGGAAGATCACCAATGGCAATTTTGTTTTTAAGGGGAGCTCTTTCCTCGGGTCCCGAGGTAAAAATTTATAGTGGTATCATATACTATTTTGTGCAAAATTGTATTAAAATAAAGTTACGAGTCAGAGACAGTCCCACCCGTTTTTTCTTACAAGTCGGAGATAGCCTTACCTGTTTTTTCTTATCAAATCCGAATAGTATAACTCGCATGCTTCTTCAAAAGTCGAAAGACATGAATAACGTTATCCAAATATTAAGGGGGAAGAATGCCTTCCGAGCCTTAGCCGCCTATCTGTAATCAATGTATTCTTTATTTAAATACACACTAAAAATGCTGAGAACTATATTTCATTACATGTAGCCTTCGTTTTAGGAACATGTGTCCAATGTGACACATTGCTATATATATATATATCAAATTTGTATAACAAATATGGGCACCAGGCTGACGTGGAACTTTCTGGTACTGCCACGTCAGCCTGGTGTCCATGTTTGGTGTCCACCATATCAAATTTGTATATATATATATATATAAATTTCTCTCATATAATATTGATGTATTAATTTTTTTATATGGGCAATAAAAAATTTCTATATTGCCGTTTGCTGTTAATGTAATAAAGTTTTAGATGCTTTTTATTTTATTTTATTAGGCAAATCATTGATGGGGGTCGTCTCATTTTGACGTTTGCCTGCCCAGGATACTATCCTCAATTTCACTCTGATCGGTTGATTGATGAATGATAAGTTCGTGAGGTGTAGATTACAACAAGGACCTTGAAGTTTTATAATATTTCGAGATGATTCTTAAACTTTCAGGAGCTATGAATTATTCAATAAATTTTGTAAATGTTAACTCTAGTCAAATTACCTGGGCCATATTTTGATTGATATATCTGTTGATTAGAATTTCAAGATTCAAGTCTCGCTATGCCTCGAGAAACAATGCCTCGAGCCTTGACTCGAGCACTCTAATAAACGTCGAGCAGTCTTAATCTTGGCCCCTTGTTATGATAATTAAGCCTTCGGATGCGGTCAACGCGTGGAAAATAACTAAACTCGTAAATCTCGAAATTTGTGCACAAATCACGTCAGATCAAGTAACAGACAATAATAACCGGATATCTCACCCTTATTAACTGTCTGGCTCGTCTATATAAACTCAGGTACGCCTCACTCACATTCGTTCTTAGACAATTGTGTTCATCTAAATTTCTGTCTACAATTCTCCCGAACCTCGACCTTACTGAATTATCGAAAAGGACCGACGGGAACTCTCTGGCGCCTCTAACTTGTTACTGTGATTTCAAATCATCACAAGAGGCAACACATTCTCGTCAGTTCGGGAATATCCCGAGCAGAACTCTTCCGAGCAACAAAAATAAATTATGCCAAGAGGCTCCTCGAATGAGTAAAAATTCGATTACATTAGATCCTTAAGAAGTTATACATTACTTTGAGTAATTTTTAAATACAAAAGTATTAAAATTATCAATAATATTGACAGCAAGAACTCCGTTTTCTAGCTATGTACACACAATAAGAAGGTCGTGGTTTTCCTTAGGTCATAGTGGACACACGCAGAGGCGGAGCAAAGAGGTCTCCCTCATTTTTTTTCTAAAGAAGTTACATACCATTCATATTATTTGCTTTTAACTATTTATCCTTCATATTAGTCGTGATAATTCATCATAGGAGCCCGTGCGAGGAACCATGTATAATTTGATGGGTCCGAGAACTGGTACCTGGAAGCTCTCACAAAACTCGAGCATCAATTCATAGATCAAAAATTCAGATCACGTGCTTTTAAAATGGGTTTTAAAAAAACAGCATGGAGTGGGGAGGGGCTAACTAGCTCAGAGTGCATCAAAGCTATGCTCACCAGAACTGGTCGTGCACATCTGATTCTTGAGTTGCAATAACTCGTGTTCTTGAAAACTATGAACACCGAGAAGTATATCAGATCCGGTATAAAAACCAAGTGGAAAACATCCGATATACTCTCTAAAATGATTTTTTAAAACGTTTAAAAACATGAAAGCTGAAAGCTGATGAACAAATAAAACACAGAGAACACAGAATTTGTTTCTGGAAGTTCGGAGCTGAATCTCCTATGTCTCCCCCTCTTCCAAACTGTAAGGCATCACTAGAAAACTTTGAACTTACAGGAATCTGTATAGACACATCTCAGCTGGGACTTATCTACTGCCCAAAGATGAGACTCCTAGACACTATGTTTTCACTTATTTAACGTCTCTGTGAGAAATACTATGAATACTAGTTTTATCTTCATCAAGACAACTTTGATAAGTTTTGATTTGATTCACTCAAATATTATATTCAACTCTTGACTCTCATATATGTGAGTGAATCTGTGTGTGACAGATTTACAGTGTAAGCTCACTCTCTCAAATAATAAATCTCGCACACTGGGAAGTGCTTCCTCCTAAGCTGATGTCTTCATCCTCTTCCCAAGTTATGCAGTCGACTATAGTGATTCTGAGTTTAAGCTCTCGACTGTGCACCAGCTCACACCTGGGCACCAGCTCTCAGCTTGTACACTAGCTGTCACCTGTGTGTACCAGCTCTCGACTGTTCTTTTTTTATGCCCTTCTTCCACTTTGTATATAAAGCCTCCAAGCTGATGTTACCGTCGGACACAGGTTCATAGCCATTGAAAAGTTTTTGTAAAGTTCTGTCATTGTTGTACCATATGTCCTTTATCATTTAATATATTCGCAGGCTTTGTTGACTTTGAACATATGAGTTATGTCTCGATCAAACAAATTAGTTTATCTTCTAGTATTCTGAATAAAGCTTGTACAAACTAATTCATTTGAGCTGATCTCATTCTGGTCTGGTCGAAACTTCGTTCTGGTCTGATCTGGTTTGGTCGAAGCTTCGATCTGATCTGTTGTGCTCTTCTAAGCTGCTCTGAACCGATCTGTTCTAAGCTGTTCTAATACGAGTCTTTCTGCTCTTGAGCTGTTTCTGCGCTTCTTCTCTAAGCTGCTTTTGTTCTTATATGCTCTAAACTAATCGACTCTTCTGATTCTATCTTTACTGATGTGTTCTGTATATTCCAAGCTGGTTTTGTCTGAGCTGATTCTATACAGTTCTCATCTGAGTTGCTTTCTTCTGATCTGATCTGAATCAATTCTGCTATGAACTGTTTCTCTAAGCTGATTCTATATTGTTCTAACGCGAAGCTCCATCTGAACTGATATACGCTCAGCTGATCTACACTTTGTAACTGAGCTCGAATCTTATTATACTGTACGTTTCTTCAGCTTTCAGCTCGGTCCTAATCTGATTTTCTAAGATGCTCTTGCTCCGAGCTGGGTCAGGAATAAAGAGTAAGAGTATGTTTAAAAGTTAAGAGCTTGCCACATTATGAGTGAGTGTAAAATAAGCGTACCTCAATTTTTATAGAGGGGTTAGGCGGTTTTAATGTGAGCAATTCACTTGACGGTTGATGTGCTTGTGCGACAATTTTGCCTGTTGCTGTGCCTGAGTTGACCGCATCTCAAGGTGTGATTTTCTTCATGACCACTCGAGATAAGAAATCCATTTTTGGAGGTGTAACTACCGTGCTGGGATATTGGATGAAATGAGTTTGCTCAAGGATATTAAATCGTGCTCGAGTGTTCTAAGGTCAGTTCGATCAAGATATGACCTGCTCGAGCTCTGGGGTTCTAAGATACGTTCTGTGAGGCTCTCTGCCCACAATTAATCTTCTAATCTTAATCAATGAAGCTCTCGACTGTGCACCAGCTCACACCTGGGCACCAGCTCTCAGCTTGTACACTAGCTGTCACCTGTGTGTACCAGCTCTCGACTGTTCTTTTTTTATGCCCTTCTTCCACTTTGTATATAAAGCCTCCAAGCTGATGTTACCGTCGGACACAGGTTCATAGCCATTGAAAAGTTTTTGTAAAGTTCTGTCATTGTTGTACCATATGTCCTTTATCATTTAATATATTCGCAGGCTTTGTTGACTTTGAACATATGAGTTATGTCTCGATCAAACAAATTAGTTTATCTTCTAGTATTCTGAATAAAGCTTGTACAAACTAATTCATTTGAGCTGATCTCATTCTGGTCTGGTCGAAACTTCGTTCTGGTCTGATCTGGTTTGGTCGAAGCTTCGATCTGATCTGTTGTGCTCTTCTAAGCTGCTCTGAACCGATCTGTTCTAAGCTGTTCTAATACGAGTCTTTCTGCTCTTGAGCTGTTTCTGCGCTTCTTCTCTAAGCTGCTTTTGTTCTTATATGCTCTAAACTAATCGACTCTTCTGATTCTATCTTTACTGATGTGTTCTGTATATTCCAAGCTGGTTTTGTCTGAGCTGATTCTATACAGTTCTCATCTGAGTTGCTTTCTTCTGATCTGATCTGAATCAATTCTGCTATGAACTGTTTCTCTAAGCTGATTCTATATTGTTCTAACGCGAAGCTCCATCTGAACTGATATACGCTCAGCTGATCTACACTTTGTAACTGAGCTCGAATCTTATTATACTGTACGTTTCTTCAGCTTTCAGCTCGGTCCTAATCTGATTTTCTAAGATGCTCTTGCTCCGAGCTGGGTCAGGAATAAAGAGTAAGAGTATGTTTAAAAGTTAAGAGCTTGCCACATTATGAGTGAGTGTAAAATAAGCGTACCTCAATTTTTATAGAGGGGTTAGGCGGTTTTAATGTGAGCAATTCACTTGACGGTTGATGTGCTTGTGCGACAATTTTGCCTGTTGCTGTGCCTGAGTTGACCGCATCTCAAGGTGTGATTTTCTTCATGACCACTCGAGATAAGAAATCCATTTTTGGAGGTGTAACTACCGTGCTGGGATATTGGATGAAATGAGTTTGCTCAAGGATATTAAATCGTGCTCGAGTGTTCTAAGGTCAGTTCGATCAAGATATGACCTGCTCGAGCTCTGGGGTTCTAAGATACGTTCTGTGAGGCTCTCTGCCCACAATTAATCTTCTAATCTTAATCAATGGGTATTTAGTTTAAAACTAAACAAGTTTAACAATCTAATCGGGTTTTAAGTGTAACATATAAAAAAAAATTTTTTTTTTTACCCGCAGAAGAGTAAATCAGCAGAAGCATAATTCAACTCAGCTGGTAGCGTAAACATGATTCCTTTATACAAAAACGTCAAAGTTTACAACGGTTACAAGCT
The DNA here is from genome assembly GCA_001598015.1 of Dorcoceras hygrometricum. Taxonomy (NCBI): domain Eukaryota; kingdom Viridiplantae; phylum Streptophyta; class Magnoliopsida; order Lamiales; family Gesneriaceae; genus Dorcoceras; species Dorcoceras hygrometricum. Next base: position 114,929 of record KQ996414.1, read on the forward strand.
CCGTTAACTAGTACACGTTTAATTTGTATATACAAAACCAGACGTCAGCAACTTAAGACCAGTTGATCAAATATCTAGACTATCAGCAGGTAGTAAATCTTCGTGCTGCTGATCTAGCGCCTAAGTAGTATCTCTCGCTACCCGTCGTTGCTTCCCACTAGTTCTTTCTCCCTGTTGTCATGCACACATACAAAACAAAACAACAGCCGGATAAACTCCGGTGAGAATCATCTCAATATAATCAGCAGGTACGCATAAGAACAAATAGATGCATATCAGTGTAATAACTGTAAATAAATGCAATGACATGAAATGATTCTAGTTCTCCTCTTCAATCTCCGAATTGAGTCTATATCGGTTCAACGCCATCAAGATTCGTATCCGATCTTGACATGAATATTCATCTATGAAACCTTCTCCGGCTTCGAAAATCAGGCCAACTCAGTCCTGGGCATTAGAATCAATTCAATTCTCTTCAATATGCAAACTCATGCAAATAGAAAAAAATCCACTACCTGTGATGGATCGACACACACATAACTCAAGTTCTAAATCAAGAACAATAATCATATATGTATGTGGTTTCAGCGGAATACTCAAGAACAATCATTCTTGAGTAATCTAGTTCCTGACTCTTCTGTCAGATTATACCTTTGTTTCTCTGTTCTTAACTGCTTCAATAAACGTTCTTACACTCTGTTCCTTGTTTCTGAAGAGTATTGCACGATCAAAGGTTGGTAACTGAGATCAAGATGTTCTCAGCATTTCAAAGCCATGCTTATTTATAGACAACGCTCTTCTGTGTTTCGTGCATCATTTCCAACGTATTCAATTCGAGTTCCACGTGTCACGCTGAGTAATTCAACAGGATATACTTCCACCGCTTCGAGGGTGGATAACGATAAACAAATTCCTC